>JABASD010001141.1:0-46910 GCA_019776165.1 Pogonognathellus flavescens | reverse complement strand
CGAGCCCCCACCAGTACTCATTTCTAGATACGCCCCTGCTTGAGTGCATTAATTTATACCTGCGTCAATTTTAATTTCAGATTCGTAGTATGTAAATAGTAAAAGTAACTTTTGCCAAGTTCTTTTTTAGTAGATTTGCTTTGGTAAACGGAAAAGAATTAATTTTATTATATAGAGTGTGAAATACTTATACTGTTTAATTACATTAGCATGAATTATTGCTTTTCTGACGTGTTAATTTTGTTCGCACGGGGAAAAGGGGTTATTTACAATTATACCTATTTAGCCTGGTATTTGAACAATAAATTACTTTTTAATTTCTAGGAAAAAATACTTAGAAAAACAGATTTTGATTCTTTGTAAAAATTTCTAGATGTATAAATGACAAAGCATTATAAATAGAAATAGAACAATAAGAGATGAACTAAACAAAGCACGCAAACTCACACAACGTTAAGTGAAGTGAGTCGGAGAGAAATTAATCAATCAGTCGTGCGTAAAGAAAACAATGTGTAAAAAAGCATCTCATTTTAAGTGTACTTATTTTAAGACTAAGACTAAACGCTCATCTCTATTATTGTACTTTTAGCGAAACCAAGCCAAGACAAGCAATTCATCTTCTGCTCTTCAAACGCCACATTCAGCATCATCCATTCGCATCCAAAATCCAAATTCAACATTGCACCACTGACAGATCAAGTTTGAGAGTCTAGGTATTTTTGTGCTGATATAAATTACTACACAAAGCTCATCTTCTTCTTCATCATCTGTTCATCGCCAGCAACAGTTTTAAGTGTTAAGATAATCCACAACACACCAGTGAAACTTGCGGTTTGCTCTGCTGGTCACTGCCATCGTGCCATCATCAACAAACGTCTCTACAGCCTCTCTCTCCAAGAAAGGAGATACTAGAAAAACCAATAGGTACCAACATATCATGACAAAGGTAAGTCGTAAAAAGTTTTTAAATGCTCATTAAATTGAAACTAATTTTTTCAGTTTTATTGTATTTTTTGGTTTGTTTCTTTGTGCGTGGGAATTTACATAAATTATATGAATGTCTGAAAAATGTTTAAGAACTTAGTTTAGTTTGTTTGTGTCATGTCCAAAGTTTTATAATGTGAAACGAATTGTAATTTTTATATTTTTAACTGTACTGTGTGTCTTGTTTTGGTGTTAAAGGGGAAAGGAGGCAAGTGTTCGTTGGAAGAGTGCTAAGATAAAATCCGTCGCTGTCACTAAGCCGCATAAAAATCACAAACCACCACAACTGTTCCCCATCGACGCGTCGAAAAGTTTAGGAAAAGTTGAAGACTTTGCTCGAGGAGAGGACCGCGACAAGCGAAAGTCGCCAATGGAATGGCCAGCAATCAACAGTCGAACTGCAACAGTGTAATTAACTCAAATGTCAACAATGGCAGTTCTAACAACACAAACAATGTTTGTGCTGGCGTTGGTGGTAATAACAGTGTGAATAGTTCTGCTGTCACCATCAGTAGCACAACATCAACCGTGGACAGTAGTAGTGGACAAAGTTCTAATAATAGTCACAGCAGTAGTAATAGTTCTTCTTGTATATGTTCTCCGGTTCCGGGAGTGTCTTCTAATTGTTGTCATTGTGGAATCATTACCACTACAAATCAAATTACTCTTCCACCGCTTTCAGTGGCGTCTCCAGTTTCGAATAACACAACTGCAACGTTAAACCGCTTGTCTCTTCACAGTAGTCATCAACTTCTTCCAGTGTGTACTTGTGGTGCAGGTGTTGTGACAGTGGCAAGTGTTTTGAATTCTTCAGCGTCTCCAGGATCGTGTTCCAGTTTATCAAACAGTTTACAGAATATTATATTGAACAATAGTGTCCAAGAGGGCGGATATGGGTCAGGATTAGTTATTGGTGGAAGTAGTGGTCGTGAAATTAGAGAGTGTTCCCCTGGAGCTCATTACGGTGCTTGTTCAAATGGAGTTCCTACCCCCGTGTCCTCAAAGGATCAATTAAGACAACTTTTTGAAGCTTGTAAAACTGGTGATATTGTTCGTGTTAAACAATTAGCCAATCCTAGAAATGTGAATGCGAGAGACACTTCTGGAAGAAAAAGCTGTGCTCTACATTTTGCTGCGGGTAAGTTTTTTACACTATTAATACTAAACCACGTAAAATGAACATCTCCCCTGAAAGGGGCATTCATGTAAAATACCATGGCTTTTTAAAGATTTATCTACTTAAATACTACACTTGATGGGCAACAAATAATACGAACTAGGAAAAACCACCATAGTCAATTAATTTTATCTTGACTGTATTAATTGGGGAAACTGTTAGAATTCCATATAATTATTCTGTTTATTTGGCTTTAACTCTTATTGGAATTGGCACCAGGAACGATAAAATTATGAAGCATATCAAATTATAATTATCTTAATACCTACATATCATTACGGCGTATTTTTTATCAAAGGGAAACACCAAGATAACAAAACGCTTTCAATTTCTTTTAACGCATACAGTTTGTGTCTAAATCGTATAAAGAATAGAATCTGTAGTCTGTAAACTATATAAACTAAAAACTAGCCTTTTAAAAATTCTGCGGTCTACTTTTTCACAGATTATGATTAGACTGTGAATATGTACACGCGACGAGAAGAGCGAATCTTCCTTTATAAATATAAAGCACACTCATTCATTTACCACCACTATTGTGAGTTGGATACTTTGAAACTGTTATAAACTGTATCTCTCTGTTACACATACAGTATAAAATAATTATAACCTCCTGCATTGCACCTTTTGTTGGTTTTTCAATTTCAGTTGTTTGAAAACAGAAAGTTAGGTAGTACATAAAGTATTAAATGTATGAAGTGATAATAACTAGAATATAAAATATAAATGCACACACGTACTTTACAAATACTTATTGTAGGTCTTTTGAGAAATGTGGTATACAAAATACAAACTATAAACTTACAGACAGAAATACATGCACATGAAGTATGAAGCATGTTACATTTTACAGATCTTTTTATCAATTCGTTTATTAGTTACATGGATATAAGTGTATTTTTAATCAGCAGAACAAACTTGCCTTTGCGTAGAGCTATCGTATGGAAGCGTTTTTATGAAATTCGCATGCAATTAAAAAGAAATTACTTATCTGTGAAACTACAATAAACTCATTTAAGTATACTGAATTGGTTTTCCTTTTATGTTGAACTTCCATCTTTGTCTCTGTACATAGAGAATAATTTTTCGCTCGCCTATGTGCTGCTAATAAAACGCACTCACAGATTAGGTGATGATGATGATACGGATATTTACAGAGAGAGGCTCAAGCTTATAGTTAGTTTAGGTAAAGGCCGTGAACCAACATTCAGTTTTATTTGCTATACGCTCCAAGTCTATAATTAGATACCTGACTATCATGTGTGCATCTGGTGGTTTATTGTGCTTTTAATGTTGGGATTTAGATCGAATTGGCAGTGTTTGTTATTGTTGTGGAGATTATGTCAATGAACTTGAATTGTTTCCAAATCAGTGTCCTTCCTGTCGAATTAATTCCACGCATTATAACTCCGCATTTATATCCAGCTCCTCTGGCTTAAAATCGTTTATTTTACTAATCCATTTATATCCTATGTAGGCATTTCGGCATGAGTGTACGGATTTTACGGATAGGCTTATGCTAATTGCGAATTATAAGTTTCTTTTGTATGCAAACACACGATTCTGCATATAATCGACCTTGTGAAGTGAAACGCTTATAACACATGGAGGTACAAGTGTGTGCAAGTTCAAGAATATTTTTCGGGATCATGAACGAATATTTTATTCGTTGATTTTATATGGGATTGTCACATTGTCAGCACCTTTGTGCATTTATTATTGTACTCTCTCTTATATTTATTTAACTCGTCTCTACAGATTCAAAACAGCTTCCTCCTTTAAATAATAAATTATCATTAACTATTTTACGTTTGATATTGTACAATTTGAAATTTAGTTACGATTGACAAGTGGCTGTTATTAGATGAAAATAGGGAGAGTAAAGTGTTTGGACAAGCTAATGTGTTATAATTAGGTTTATGTACGTCATGGTTTATGCCACATTTTGTCCCTATACGCAAAGTAGAGACTCGGTTCCTGATGAGAAATGAGAACCCGTGTGCAGTGTAAGACTTGTTTATGCTAATAGGATGCGATAAAATAGGGATGCACAGGATATGTGCATTTATCCTGTTTAGATAAATCGCTAACAAATTATGCGCTTTGTTAGTTTAGTGTCAGGGACAGGACACAAGTAGTTTAATGTATCTGTAAATCGTAAATCCATGGTATAATTTCGACCACATTATTTCTGTAGATTCTTAAACTTTGCATAGCAATTAAAAAATTGATATGGAAAAATATCATAAGTAATTTACGATTTATTTATATTACAGGTTACGGACGAAGAGACGTAGTGGAATACTTACTATCACTTGGCGCTTGCATAAACGCTCGTGATGAGGGAGGATTGAATCCTTTACACAATAGCAGTTCCGTAACAGACAAACAATTTAATTAATTTACTGCGGAAAGTACAAAGTCAAACAAATGATGAAAACTTTTGTTGATATTGTGTAGGTTCCTTTGGACATACGGATGTTGTGAGACTTTTATTATCCAGAGGTGCTGACGCTAACGCTAGAGATAATTGGAGTTATACAGCTTTACACGGTAAGCTTGCATCCTCTAATAATTTACATGATCGTAATTGTTGTAATCAACTAATCTAGCATGAAAACGTGTTATAATGTAAATAAGTACAATATTAGATATTAATTTTGTATGTAACTGTTATTGAATCCACAGAGGCTGCAGCCAAAGGGAAAGTAGATGTTTGCATAGGTAACAAAATTTTACATTTAGCTATTAGCTATAAAAGTGAATAAATACTATTTTATTTGTTCTGATGGATTTGTTCGGATATTAACATATTTTATAATTGTATAATTTGTTTGATTACCTTAAGCCCTGCTACAAAACTCTGGCGATCCAACGATTAGGAATTCTGAAGGAAAAACTGCATACGACTTAGCGGATCCCGGATCCACTGCTGCTGTCTTTACTGGAGAGTACATGAAGCATCAGTTGCTTGAAGCTTCCCGATCTGGTAACGAAGAGAGGTATGTCTTTGTCTTTTTGTATAATTATTCTACCGTGTTATCCTATTAATGCAACATTTGTTCTGTGTATCGTATATGCAAATTAATTTTACATAAAATGCAGAAACGAAAATGTGTTAATTATCATGTTCTTTTATCTTTTATAGGTTGTTATCATATTTGACTCCATTGAACGTAAACTGCCACGCTCAAGACGGCAGACGATCCAGTCCACTTCATTTGGCCGCTGGCTACAACAGATTGAAAATTGTACAAATATTACTGCAACATGGTGCAGATGTTTCAGCAAAAGATAAAGGGTAAATAAAACATTTGTAGTTTGTATTACAGTTGTATTTGTATTGTGGTAGTATTAGGTAATTACACACACGATTTTTAACAATCTTATACTTTGAACTGTGCAGTGCGCCCCGTGTTGAAGAATAAATTAATAGCGAAAATATGTTACGTTACTTATTAATAGGATGAGTCAAGTACAAGTATACAACTGCAGATTGCATGTCAGTATTCTTTAGTAGCTCTTTGTTGCGTGGCACTGGTTAATTGGTGTGTAAAGAACAAGTATTAAGTATTAAATAGAGTACAATCTTTACAGAACAAAGTATAAACACGGCCGTGGTATAAACGAACATCTGTGCCCTTAGAGAATCTCATAGCAGGCAGAAGGTGCTTTACTCTCTTAGAGTAATCTTTTGGTTTTGTTGTGTGATATTATATATTATTTAGTAAAGTAAAAACAAGTGGTCAGACAAAACAAGTCGGTTCAGTGGTCTACAGCAGTTCTACGTTCATTTGATCTAATGACACTCTAAACAGTGTCATGTACACAGACAATTGTAGATATATCAGTCAGATCAACTATAGGAAAATCCAAGTCGACTTTTTTATAGTTGTAAATTAGTAAGAATTGAGTGTCTGGTTGTCGTCATAAATCGTTCCGATAATTACCTAATGAGGAACAGTATTGTTCATTATTGTAGTCAGGCCAAGCCATACTTTGTTCTGTTTGGTAGATAAATATTGCATCTGTAGCGGTAAGTGTAGGAATTGTAGTAATAGAAACTTTTTTATGTGTGTGTAGTGTGTAGGTTACCAATTGTACAAACATTACGTTGCGGGGAGTTAATTTATTGCTGGTCTAACGTGTACGTTATTATGTGCAGTTAATTATTGACCAATTCTACAATTAATTATTAACAAGTCTTTAAATATTAAATGTACATTTAACAAGGGGTGAATTTCACATTTTAACTGTGCTGAATGTTGACGTTGACAGTGCCTGTTCTCATTCGTGTGATTGTGTATGAAACGTGTTAATCAGTTCATCAATAGGCTTGTAAAGCAAATTAAATGGCTCACACTCACTATTTAACGTTTAAATTGACTGTTTACTTACAGAGGTTTAGTTCCATTACACAATGCCGCAAGCTATGGTCATTTCGAAGTCTGTGAGCTCTTGATCTCGCACGGTGCTTGTGTCAATGCAACTGGTAAGTTTTCTTTTCAAATACTCATCAAATGTTTGCTATAAAATATTAGATTTACATATACATTGAGATGTATCGGTTATTTTTTAGCTGTGATTTTCACAATGACGTGATATTTTCTGTTTTAGATTTGTGGTCCTTTACATCTTTGCACGAAGCAGCTTCAAAGGCTCGTGTTGACGTTTGCTCTTTATTATTAGCTCACGGAGCGGATCCTACGGTGTTAAATTGTCATTCGAAATCCGCTATCGACCTGGCAGGGTCAAGACAACTTCAGGAGCGACTCGCGTACGAGTATCGCGGCCATACACTTTTACAGTCTTGTCGCATGGGGGATGTGTCCCGTGTCAAAAAGCACTCTGACCAATTGGTACAACAATTTCAGCATCCGTTCACTCTAGAAAATGCCCTCCATACAGCTCTCATGAGTTGGCCTCAGCCACAGCTTAGAAAAACTGTGGAGATTTTAATCAAGAAAGGTGTGGGACTCAATGATAAGACTAAGGATGGTGTGACTCCTCTGCACATCGTTGCAGATCGTCCAGATA
Organism: Pogonognathellus flavescens; assembly: GCA_019776165.1. NCBI lineage: Eukaryota > Metazoa > Arthropoda > Collembola > Entomobryomorpha > Tomoceridae > Pogonognathellus > Pogonognathellus flavescens. The sequence goes on along the minus strand of JABASD010001141.1, from coordinate 39,712 downwards.
TGTATGAAATGATGGAAATTTTGGTAAAACATGGAGCCAGTGTTAATGTGACTGACGGCAATGGAGAAACTCGTAAGTTTTCAATCTTTTTGTCCGAAATGGAACAATGAATGTTTTTTGCTGATCAAATCAATACCAAAAAAATATTTTGCATTTCTAAAATTTTAGCTCTACATCGATGCGCTCGCTCAGACAATACCCAAGGTTGTCGCTTACTTGTTTCTTATGGTGCTGATCCCAATATTGTATCGCATCAAGGCTACACTGCCTCGCAACTTGCTTCTGCTAATCTCATAAAAATTATCCAAGGTATGTATGTTTTGGATACGTATCGTATTTTTGGACAGGAAAATGTCTCAAATATGTTTAATAATAGAAATGCTTTTTAACTGTCAATGTTTTTAATTTACAGAGCCTCCAATGGTAGATTTAGAATATCAACTTTTGGAAGCGGCTCGCTCCGGTGATCTCGATATGGTTGTGAAAATACTCAATCAACGCCCAGATATTGTCAACTGCCGTGATATGGACGGAAGACACTCAACTCCTTTGCATTTCGCAGCTGGCTACAATCGAGTTGCTGTCGTAGAGTACCTCTTGCAGCACGGAGCAGATGTGGTATGAATATTCTTTTACGATATACTCTGTACTAAATAATTAACGATTGTAACATTCCTCTTAAATATGCAATTTTAAATTAATCTTTTTAAATGCCTATCCCTACAGCATGCCAAAGACAAAGGAGGACTTTGCCCTATACACAATAGGTAAACTTATTTTTAATATTATTCATGAAACCATAATGTCATGTATCTGTAATTTTGTATTTTACCATTTTTCATTACTTTTCATTTACAGTTGTAGTTATGGACATTTCGAAGTGACTGAATTATTAGTATCTCATGGAGCGAATGTGAATGTAACAGATTTGTGGAAGTTCAGCCCATTACACGGTATTGATACGATGACTCTAAATCTCATTATAAGTTACTTATTATTAGTTTTCAACATTTATTTTATGATTTTTGTTTCGTTTCATTATGGCATATATAGAGGCTGCAGCGAAGGGAAAATATGATATAGTAAAGTATCTCTTAAAACACGGTGCAGACCCCACAAAGAAAAATCGCGACGGTGCTCTTCCTATTGACTTGTGCAAAGATGAAGATGTAGCTGATTTACTCCACGGAAACGCTGCGTTATTGGAAGCAGCCAAGAAAGGAAATTTAGCAAAAGTCAAGAAATTGCTTACAACTGAAAACATTAACTGCAGAGATACGCATGGAAGAAATAGTTCGCCACTTCATTTAGCTGTAAATAATTATTGACATTTTTGTTCTACTAGAAATGCTAACATACCTATACTATAATATATTTTATAGCAATGTGAATTCCTATGAGTTCTGTATCTGCATTAATTGTTCCGATAAATAATAATAATTTATGATTGTGAAAATTCCAGGCGGGTTACAATAATCTTGAAGTAGCGGAATACCTTTTGGAGAAAGGAGCAGATGTGAATAGTCGAGATAAGGGTGGATTGATTCCTCTACACAATGTAAGCGCAGAATTGTGCAATTGAATTGTGTCCTCACAAGTATTTGTAAAAGAATGTTCTTAATTTATTATTATTTTGTTTCAATGAAGGCCTCTTCATACGGACACTTGGACATAGCAGCTCTTTTAATCAAGTACAATACTGCTGTAAACGCAACCGATAAATGGGGATTTACTCCGATTCACGAGGTACTTTTCACTATTTGCTATAAAACTTTAAAACTCCTTTTTTAGTGGCAGTAGCAGTAGTAGAAGCATTATTCTTATAAAACAATGTTTCTTTGGAAAACAAACTTTTAATTTATTGTGATATGTTTACAGGCGGCACAAAAAGGACGTACACATTTATGTGCGTTGCTTTTAGCTCATGGTGCTGATCCATTTACAAAAAATCAAGAAGGACACACTCCATTAGATTTGGCTGTTGCAGAAGACGTTCGTTCTTTATTGCAAGACTCAATGACTACTCATCAATCACTTCCAGTCACTACGAAAGCTGCTGGCTCAAGCAAAAGTTCTGGAGGAGCTACTATCCAGGGCTCATGCGGTTCTGGAGCGGCTAATGCAGACAATGCAATCTCAATCGCCAACGAAACTGTGATAATGCCTTCAGGGAATCCGTTCTTGATTCCTATTAGATCACTATTGTCATCCGGAGGAGGTGACGGGGATGGTCAATCTTCAGATGGTCATAGTGCTTCTGGGAATAATACAAATACTGCTGCCGAAGTCGAGCATGAACGAGAGAAAATGAAAGGTGTTTCGAATTTCTTAACCAGCATGGCCCTGGATCATCTTAAAGAACTTTTCGAAAGGGAACAAATTACTTTGGATATATTGGCCGAGATGACTCACGATGATTTAAAGGGAATCGGTGTCGTCGCTTATGGACATAGACACTTGCTACTTAAAGGCATCGACAAACTCAGATCCAGCATGGGTTATGGTGGAACGATGCTAGTGGAACTTCCCAGGGACGATAGGGAATTCTTGGCAGTTGAAGAAGAAATGCAAGCAACTATTCGTAGTCACAGAGATAATGGTCATGCTGGTGGTATATTTTCGAGATACAATATTATTAAGGTAAAAATAGTACTTTTGTTTGATTTCCCTCTTTTCAGTCTTTGCATTCACACTGAGCTTTTAAATACCTACTACTCGATGATTTTTAGATTCAAAAAATACGAAATCCTAAACTGTGGGAAAGATATATTCATCGAAGAACTGAAGTTGGGGAAGAAAATGGAAGAGAAGGTCCTAATGAAAGAATGCTCTTCCATGGAAGTCCATTTATCCCAGCAATCGTCCATAAAGGATTTGATGAACGACACGCTTACATAGGTAAGATCCATCTCTATATGCCTATATAAACTAAAATTAGTCTAAATGAATGTATATACTTATAAAACCTTAATTTGATAATTTTCAGGAGGAATGTTTGGTGCGGGTATTTATTTTGCCGAGCACTCTTCAAAAAGTAATCAATACGTTTACGGCATCGGAGGCGGAACTGGCTGTCCAGTGCATAAAGATCGGTCCTGCTACCTGTGCCATAGACAATTGCTTCTTTGCAGAGTCACTCTAGGAAAATCCTTTTTACAATTCAGCGCAATGAAAATGGCTCATTCTCCTCCAGGCCATCACTCAGTTGTAGGACGACCTTCTGCTGGAGGGCTGACGTACCCGGAATTTGTTGTGTATCGTGGTGAACAGGTACTTACATCTTCACCTTTTATATTTAGTTAAATTGAACTCTTCATAAATATGTAGTCATTAAACCGTTACAATAAATAAATTAAATTTTTCAGGCCTACCCGGAATATTTGGTTACCTACCAAATCCAGAAGCCAGAACTCAACGAAGACCCGACTGTTGGACTGAAACCCGTATGATCTTCACTTTTTGTCGTAGGGACTAGATTTTATGTCGCTAATTATCAGCCTTTATTTGTAGTGAATGTAAGAAGGAAAAAGTGTGTACGTGGAAAATAGCAGAAGGAATGCCAGGTGTAATTACGAGTCGGCTGCCTCATCCTATTCTGGTATTACCTAAAGCATAATAGCTTAGCAAAAATTGATGTGTGTCTGTATAGGTATGTAATGTATTTAAATAACGTGAATTTTTTCATTTCAATCGTGGACTGGAATATAAGTAAATGGCAATCGTATATGTATTATTCGTATCAAGTTGCAATCATTTATGATATTAAAACTACTGGTTGTGGTAACATATGGAAATTAGATTACCCCAAATATCTTTGTGTCAGAATCATAATTACTATAATTATGATTATAATTCAATGAGCAGTATGTTATACTATCTTACATTCTGTATTTTGGAATTCTTATAGAACGAAGACATTCTCTAAATTGTCTGTAGGATTTTCTGATTTATACTAACTACTGCATTACTCATGTTACTTTATGCTATTCCCCGTCAAATATTTTTGTACAAACATGTAACGAGTGTTGCTTTAATGGAAAGATTTTAACACTGTGGTATGTCACTGATTACCATTCGTGTTTTCAGTTTTCTCTTTCTTGACTTGAGATCATTTTAAAAAAATGATAATTATTACGTTGTGATTTTTCCTTTATCGTTCGATATTCAATCATTCTTTTCAATACAATCTCAAAGATAAAATTAACCCAATCAAATCGTGTAATAGTAGTGCAATTGTGAAAAACAGTTCTTGTAAGGTGACCACATTGCATTATCAGTTTGTGTAGATTGACTATGAACTATTGATATTATTAAAATGCTAAAATGTGTATATCATGATATTTGTAATACTATAATGATATGGCGTACTCAAAGAAGGAATTACAACTATAAATGTTCCGATGCTGGGTTTGTTGCAGTTAGTGAACTCAAAACTGAATTAAAATTCATAGTATTTGTTAACAATGTTTTCTTATGTGAAATCGTGTAATTTCTATAATGTTTCTATTCAAAATGACTTTTATAGATTGGTAAATGTTTTTAAAGATTTTAACTATAGTGTTGACTACGTGTTTTCTATGTATTATTATTGTGGTACTGTGCTAAAAATGGCAGATAGTAGAGTTGAGATAAAAGAAGTATAATAATACTCTGCGAAAGTAAAGTACTCATTGTATACCTATTCTACTTATATACGTGTAAACATACATAGCAAGCGTTTTGTTAAATTTCGAAGAGGGTAAAACAATATTAATTGTACTAAAGTATTGTGTCGTGATGTGAAATGACTGTTTTGATAGCATAAAATATTATGCTCATTTTTCGATGTGGTAGGTACACTATGTAACGTAAAAGCGAATACCTACCGAAAAGAAATAAAACAAATTGAAACATGAATTTAATGTGTTCTTTTTTAAAACTTGACAGATTTTATTTCTACGTGAAGAATGTGTACGAATTGAGGTTCGTTTCCAGAGCTGAGATTACGAAAACGGTTAAAACTCCAGTGGAAAAGTATATATTCGAATATAAATGCACTCGCAGATCCAATCATGCCACAACCCATTAAAACATACGCTGCATAAACATCCGACTCTTCAATACTGAAATCTGCACCTGAAGGATCCTGTACATTGCATACGGGGGTGTACAAACTTTCGTAACCTTTGACATACCGGGACATCAAACCTGCTGTGTACATTGTAGTCAGCCTGAAATTGTCAGAACAAAAGTTTACTACTGAAACCCTTATTGCTACTTGTATATTTTTGTGGTAGGATTATTTACTTCACGTTGAAGAATTCTTTATAAGGAGAGTTTTTTGCAACAAATATTCCGCTTTTATATTTAAAGTCCAAAACTGGAACAGAAGAGACCTTTTTGCAAAATATGTCATCAGTTGTGTTGAGGGTATTTCGTATGGTAGTGTAAAAAGAGTCTTTGAATGTAAGGAAAGCTGTTCCCCCGTTAAACACGTATGGAATTCCTTCTGGTATGGAAATAGAATTTAAATTAGTGGAACTGCCAAACTTTTGTTTTAATTGAGTTGCTGAACGGGAATAACGGTGATTTTTGCTGCCGTCATTATGTGTAAGGTTAACCTATGAAAATAATATCAGTGATCTTGTTCTGATATAATTAATTACAACTTGCAAATACTTAAACCATATTACCAGTAAAACTGCTCCTCGGTTATTTTTATCCACTTTTAGTTTTATTGAACTTTTCAAAAGATCTTCTAAAGTCTTGATTGGGATAACTTTTGAAGAAAACATTGAAACCAATGTAGCAGAGTATGCAACATAGAGTATAAGACCCAAGAATATTCCACAAAGGAAAATAATTCGGAGAGACATGGACGATGGGGTGATGTGCCAACCTGAAAGTGCAATGAATATTAAATTAGTAAAAATAATTCTTACATTCAAGAACCTACTTCTTCCTTCATTCCAACCTTGTTGACAAAATGTCGCAATGGACCATATGACAGGGTCATGAAGCAAAACTTTGTCGTCCTTGGATTGCATGCTAAAGGAATTAATTTTGATGCAAACTGAGATGAGGCTGACGATGATTATTATTACATAAGTTCCCATCATGAAAACCCACAGCCACGTTGTGAAAGGCTCCAAAAATATATTGCGGACTGAGTTTGCCGATGGTTGTTCAAAGAAAGCAAACAAACTGAAATTGACAATTAAAGTAGCTACATTCTTTTCACATAAAAAATATTAAAAAAATATTTTAAATCATTATATACCCGAGTCCATGTGTTGGCACTAGGTATTTTAAATCTTCAGCTCTCTGGACCAAAATGCTTGTTTTGGCTACAGAAATATCTGCCTTGCCTGAAATGACGTCATCGGCCATTCCGAACCAAGAACCATTTGGGAATTTCGTCGCCCATGACTTACTTGGAATCACTTTGGAACTGTAAAATAATTTAACAATATTCTTTTCTTCCAGACTATTATGTACAGATATTACTAATAAACTAAACTATATCTATTATAAAGATTATCATAATTAATGTACTTGAAATTTAAAGAGTCTTTCAAAGCGTTAAAAATATCTACACCAAATCCATCTTTAAAATCTACCGAACCATCGGAAAGTTCTTTAAAGGTGACTTCGCCCTGCGTTAAATCTTTTTCCTGAATTATCAACAAAAAACATTTCAGTTTTTCATTCCATTAAAAACAAAGATATAATATTTTAAAGCATCTTATACCGGTGCAGTGGCTCTTACGACACCTCCACGAAAATTACTTCGTGTCACTCCAATGATTCCCACGCTATTCAGGGTCAAATGATTTAAAATAGGTATGACCTCATCATTATAGCTGGGAAGAGAGTAGAATTCGTATATGGAAAATACATCGTCGTTGCTTTGATTAGTAAATTCTACAATATAAATCTGTGTGTGAAGATACAACATTGATTTGAATTCTAATGAAGCATTAAGCTGAGATTTCCAATATTCCTCGAATGATTCATAAAAAATTTCTTGAACAGAAGGCCAAATTATGAAATATTGTGGAATTCTTCGAGATTTATAAGTATCTGATGTTTTCATACGTAGGACAGCCCCAATCTTCAAGAGACAAAATAAAATAATATTCAGTTCAATACAAGCTCATCATTCATCAAGCTTGTCTTAAAGTATCAAGTCCTCGGAATATGATATCTGTATAAAGATGTAACCTTCAGTATTGTATCAGAAGCAAATAGTACATCCGCGGCATCAAATACAACAATAAATGAATTTTCTTCGTTCATATCAAACTGGGCTAGAAGTCTCTCCTCGAGGATGCTTCTATTTGCAGGTAATGCAGCGTATGCGACTTGAATTCGATGTAGTTGTGGTAAATTATCTAAATGTATTTATTATACCGTGTTAATTGTGTTTCAGATTAATTATAATTAATAATTATACACATTTGCAATAATAATTGGAAACACTGTGGTGTAATTTGCATTTAAAAAAGAAATTAAATAGTTCAAATTACTTTACTTACCATTATTAGTATACAGCAAAATATTAGTTGATAAATCATTCTTGCTAATCATTCTAAAGATACTTTCCAACTTGCTGTTTGTATTATTGGTTGTCGCAATACAATGTAGATGTATAATGGTAATATTAATCAGTATTCGTAAGAAACACATTACAATTCATGATTTTTCTTTCTCATGAAATCGTCGTAAATATTGTTTTGATTTTGTTAAACCAGCAAATTCATTTACACACAAAAACAACTATTGTTTATGGAAGGTTATTATTATTTTTCAATATTTATGTCGATTTTACACAATGAGTGTGTATCTGTATTTGATAAATGTAGTAAAGGAAATAGAATCATTTTTCAATGACAAAATATCACATTCCTTATTTCACCGGCTGAATGACATTTTCATGAGTTTTTTACTCCACAAGCGACAGAAACACAGTGTAAAGCATGTAGTGGAAAATAAGAATGGATGGAGCATAAAAGGATTTATATGGAAAGGCAGACGAAGACGAGACGGTAAAGAAATGATGTGTAAATAAAACTCAAGTTAGTACAAATAATTTTAAGGACATGTCACTTGTAACTAATCTAATTTTGAAAAAGACCTGTCAAAGCAATAATCTCAAAGCTATGTTAATGGAATATCAAACGAAGCTGCACTTTTCTACATGCATTATGTAATTCTGTACACAAACTTTTAATGTCAAATTTGGTGATAATGGGTTTACTATAAATAAATAAGCCAATATGTCTGTAAAATCACATAGGTAATCAAAATAGTTACAATAAGTATAATGGTACCTAATGGTTATCGTTTTCCTTGCATTTTGACACTTTCAACCAAAAGACTCGCGTATATATACGAAGGCCTAAAAATTGAAAATTTATTGGCTGCATGTTTAGTGAATGAGTGAATCCAATTGTTCAATGCATGTGCATGTTTGTACTTAATATCTATCACAACATGCCTGTTAAATGTGAACAAACATGAAAGAAATAGGAGACAATTTATCATTGCCTTACTTTATTCGTTTTACACAGACCGTGGTACAGCAAACATTGATTAGAGACTGCTATGACTGCTTTTCAACTTTCGGCAGTTTATTTACTGTAAATCTATTATAATTTGAAGCGCATACCTGTTAAGGGACACTATAATATTATTATTTACTAATATTATAAGAAAATTGCATTAAATTGAACATTTTTTCACTTACAATATTTTTTAACGCATTTTTTCTTCTATGGCGAAAGTGAAGCTGAATTATTTATACGAAAATATATAGATTAGATATATTAGAATCATATATAGGTAATGTTATAGATTATCTACAAGGAAAGTGTTTTTCACGTTAGGATTGCCAATTCATGTATAACTTTCAATGGCGTAGCGAGGATGTAACTTGGGGGAGCACAACCCCAAAATAATCCCAAATTATTTTTAGTCTTCTTCTGCTACAAATTGAAATAAACTTTTTTTCAGAGTTTGGAGGCACGTCCTTCCCCTTGGTACTGCCTTGATAAGTGATAACATTTTATGCCATAAGTTTGCAAATCATCAGTGTTAAAAATATTTTTCAATAAGTGACGAAGGTGTTATTTTGCATAAATGTTTCATATCTGAACTTCATTAAGTTAAGAAGCAGTCTATTATGCTAACGATAAGAAACTTTAATTGGAAAATTATCAGCAAGCTAAAATTAAATTTAAACAGCTAGCTTCATCCAGAATTAGTTAGTTTCAAACTAATTAATAAGTCAAAACAATTTTCGGGCTTGATGATTTAAGCATTTGGTTAGTGTTGAATAGCATGTGTAGTCATAAAAAGTTTATTTTTAACCCATAAAATTCAAAACTCAGGGCCACAGCTATAGCCATAAATAAAAAATGTCCTAGCATTAAACAAATGATAACAATTTGCATATAATTTAAAAAAAATACTCATGCTTCATTTTAAGCTTAACAAAATTAAATTACACGTTTTAATTGTACCTTTTGCGAAAGCTTTGTCAATTTTTAGACACGGATGACCTCATAACTAAAATGCATATTCAACATTCATGTCATGTGTCAATTAGTGGTGATTTATTAATTCATTCATTACTGTTTACGCATTTTGTCGACGATTCTGTCCTGTATATATTATTGTATTTATTTCCATTTGAAAAATATTGTTGTAGAATTGTTTAATTTGTTATAACTTTATTAAATAGGTACCTATATTTTCCAATGCTGTGCATTTTAGCTTTATAAGTCTAAAATTGTTATTACTTTTATAATTAGCATATATTATGAGACAATGTTCAGAAACTAAAAAGATTTAGTATAAAAGTAGTTGTCGAACTATTTAGAGTCACATTCTAATCTTTTGCCATTGAACAAACTATCAGACATCAGGTTTGAAATTAAAGTTCACATTTTCAATCGAAAATTAACCTACCTACCTAGTCATGGCCAAATTGCAAACACTTGCCATCTTCTTGCTCGTCGCCTTTGTGTGTGCTACACTTGTTTTTGAATTTGTAAGTGCTGTATTTTTAGCTACTAAATATATTTACCTTATTATATGAATCTGTACGTATTTAATCTTCTTTTTGTAAATGTTTTCTCAGGCTGACGCAAATGCAGCTATCTGTACCTTGAAAGCGTCTTCTTGTACTGCTGGATGTAAAGATGCAGGATTTACCACTGGAGCGTGTACTAATGATAACGGATGCAATAAATGTTTTTGTTCGAATTAATCATTTACTGAATGGATCGGATTCGCAAATTCACAATCCTAAACGATTACTAACGGTCATTCTCTTTTAAATGACAGAATTTATTCTGCATTGTTAATTTTTCTCCACAATTTACGTTACTTTCATTAAAAACCATTTTCCACATTCTTTCATGAATATATGTACATGCAATCTTATATTAATAATTTCTAAAAATTGTGTGCACGTATGATTGTCGTCGTGTATACATGTTTCTTGGTGTTAGCAATGAATGTGATTGTGTTAATAATGTCCAGTGTATTGTTTTCGGGAATACTAACATGAAATAAACTGCTTTCTGTGGCCAACCTCTTTTACATTCTAAAAATATATAAGTTTATTTGAATTCAGTGTATTTATTTATACACAGTAATTAACAACATTTGCATGCAATCTACAGACATGTCATTTTCGTTGACTTAACTCATCCACTTTCAATCAATATGAAATTACATAGAAAAGATGAAGAAATTTTTTAATTACTATAGGCTTATTTATATATAAGTAGGTAGCTATGTTAAATACAGCACCCTGTTTAGAAACTCTCACCATTAGTACAAAGGTATTTCTCGATACATTTGGTACTTGCTATAAATAATTAAGCAACTGCTCCGTATTTCTTTGATCTATTTCCTTGTTTGAATTCGTCTTCATTTATCAATGATTCTTTTGACGGCAAAAGTGAACTCAATTCTTCTTTAGATGTATCTTTCGTGGAACAACTGTATACAAAACAGGATGCAGCGATTGTCTATAAAATATTCAATGAAATTAGTATTAGTGTTACTTACTTATAGCATAGCATTACAAAATATATAAAAATGAAACTGTAAATCTAAACTTACTCCAACCAGTTGAACTCCAATGACAAACATCGTCTCAACTCGAAAACCAACAAGATCATAAAGTACACCTAAAAAACAAATATAGAAATAAGTAAATATAAAAGGCTACAATAAACCATTTCTGTTACAGAATTTGACTAATATGCAAATACAAATAATACTTCACCTGCAACAGAAGGACCTAGGAAAGACCCTAATGCAAACATTGAAGTCCAAATACTTGAAACGATTCCGTACGTAGCAACATTGTCAGGAAATCCATGTGCACTTTAAAAAAAGTAATTACAAATTGGAGAATTAAAATAATAGTAAATCAAAAATCATATCAAAAATCTATGTATCATTTTCCATTCAAAATGTAAGGTGATAAAACTTACACAGCCTCCCGTAGAGCTTGGACAAAACCTGCTACTAAAGCACCTCCCAGCCCGATTCCATGAATAACAAGCCCTATTACTATTATCCACAGATTTCTATTCACAATGTATTAAGAAATTAAGACATGCCAACAAAAAGTATTAAAAAATATTTTTTATGGATAAAGCACGTAAACAAGCGCAACAGAAAACTTACGGTTCCAAAGGTATGAAAGGCGCTGGTCCAATTAAAAGAAAGCCACAAATGATTAAAAGAGATCCAATCTGCATCACCAAATTCAACGTCTTGATTTTATCACAGATATATCCTATGATCGGTGCTGACACAGCGTACATCCCTCCACTTGCGATGAACACCACACCCGTAACAACCGGACTTAAACCAAACTAAAATTTTACAGGAAAGAATTGAAAGTTTAAAATTTTTTATCATTCTTTTTTAACTTTAAAGCAGTACAAGCAGTACACGTAGATACCAATAAAAACGGATGTAATGAAAGGAATATGGAAGAACAGACAGACACAGATAAATCTGGTATAATTAAGGATAGGTATTACCAATTCCGTAGTTTTATGAGCTATTCTAGTTCTAGTACAGTTATTTCTCTGGAATGGAAAGTCGAATTGAACATCCCGATGTATAGATTTGAAGCTAGTAATTAGTTCTATCAAAATGTACTTGTCGCAATTACGTAGGAAGTCTTAAAATTTTATAAAATTCTAAGTACGTACTTTCTACAATTGATATTTTTTCAAAAAAACCAAGAGTACATTAAGATAGACCTTGAAGCTAAGATAGAACTTAGCTTCAAATCTATACATCGGGATTTTCAATCCGAATTTCCATTCCGGAGAAATCATTGAATAACTAATAAAACCAATGCGTTTAACCGTGTAGAACCTATTTGTGCAGTGTAACTATTTACAGTTTATCATATAGTTAAAACTAATCAAGCTTTAAATTGTCAATGTCCATAATTTTATTTTATTTTTTAAACAATACAAATGCAAGTAACATGAAAGAGTTGTAAGTTAAAAATGAGCTGCTAAATATGGATTTACCTGTCGTAGATGGGGTTCCAATGTGGAAGATAGGAAGCCTATACTCATAGAAGCTGAGACGATTGCAAATGCTGACATAGCTATTGAAGGTATCCTCAGTAATGTGAAAATAGCAAAACATGATTGTTTATTACTCGATTCATCCTCACTATCTTCTAAAGATTGAGAGGATGGCATCACAAAATACGTCATCAGTGCTGTCACAAATAACATTCCTCCGATTATTTGAAAAGGAAACGAAAACCCTCCCCACTGAAAAGATTCATATAAATTGATATTCATTGATATTTCTGGTGGTACTTATCAACAAATTAAGTACATTGGATAATACATTGGTTCTTTCTTACTTGATATAGCGCTCCGCCAACAGTTGGGCCAACTATAAGTCCTAAGCCATAGAATGTCTCCATTGCAGCCTGATAAAGTACAAAGATCAAAACTTTAGCTATATAAAAGTTTTTCACATTGCTTATAGAAAAACAGTTATGTAAAATAAAGTAAATTTTATAGGTACATGAAGAATAACTCATAATGACTCACAAAAGTCGTGGCTACAGTTTCAGGAAATTCTGAAGCAATGATAACAAAGGATGCATTGACGAAAGCAGCATCTCCAAGAGCTTCGAATATTCTCGTCAGCATCGATAGGGAAATGAATTCCACGTGCATTTCCAAGTGGTCTAAAAATCTGAATATTGTAAACCGTTAATTAGAGTTCATCTCAGCTTTCACCTATACAGAATGAACATTTGCAAATATCTCACCCGAAAAGTATAGAACATGTTGCGGTAACAAAGATGCCACAGTTGAAAACTAATTTAGGACCGATTTGTTGCATCTTTTTAAAACCCAAAAAATATATATGTAATATTGGTTTTAATAAAAATTAATAGGAAATTGCAAGTGATGCATTTAGTACAGATACTAACATAATAACCATAGATTGGCGAAACAATAAAGGCAGTCAATTCGAAAACTCCAAATACAAATCCGTACTCCGTCGCACTGGCTCCTTTCTTTTCTGCCTGTTGAAGAATTACACATAGGCGAAATAAGTAACGACTTAATTACTCATAGCCCTCAAAAACAATATTCATTTTTATTTCTCTGCTTAATGTTAAGAAATTGTACACACAGATAATTATGGTTTTTTAAAGTATTGGCATATAACAAATGAGAACATGCATATAAGATAATGTGAATCTAACCTCCGAAGGATAGAAGGGTGCTGTAAAATAAAAGCGTAGAAAATTAGAACGAGTTTGCTATTGGTACTGTAGGAAAAGGCAGCTCAATTATTCCATGCATTATTTTAATTCTAGCAGTTTAATTTCTATACATAATATTGATCCAGATATTCTTGATACAACAGCGACAGCAAATTGGAAATAAAAAATTCAACAAGTGATAGTGGAAACTGTTTAGTTAAAATTCATCTGTGCTTATTTACCTTTACAAAATCATGGGATTATTACCTATTTATTCAATTTCTTAGAATAGGTATCATGCATTATAAGAAACTGCATATAAACATACTACATACATGACAATTGCTTCTATTCTTAACGGTAAATAAGACAGCATTGTAATTACGGTGCCAAATATAACGTCAATGAATAGGATTGATACTAAGTGGGTGGATTCAGTAATAATGGTAAGACATGAAAATTTATATAGTGAGCCTTTTTGTGCCAAATTTCGCTTGTGTGCCAATAACAAACTCTAACCTTGCAAGGAAATGACAATCGCCGAGAAGAACTCTACAAAACTGAACACAAAGAGCGTAAGCCATTGCCTTCTTGTAAATTGCAATATTTTATTTCCTTTAGTTAATGAATTTTCTGAGGAACTTGTGCTTATTCTTCTGGAAGGTAAAACCACGTAATCCGATTTACTTCCACTTGGCTGACGATTTTGAGGAGTATTTGGAGTATGATACGTTCCTCCTAAATACCCTGGTTTTCCTAATAAACTTTTATTGCTTCGGTCAGTTCGGTCTCTATTTCTAGGAGTGTCACTTAGAAGATTATTTGGAGTGACTGTTTGTGTCACATCCGGAAATACAAAATGAACATTTTCACTCGGAGAACTTGCATTAGAATCGTCAGTACTTGTCTCCATTTCGCCTATTTGAAATATCGGAGTTCTACTTAATGAACCCATGGCTGACTTTTCAGAAGACTTTCTTTGGGGAATGTACGCATTTGCAGTAACACTGCCACTAAGGCTTCTATTGCCATGACTTGTTGAAAGATACGGATTGTCCGGGATCTGATGACCCTCACCTTTAATAGAAGTTGAGTAATTTTCCATTTTAATCTCAGTTTTTATATTGTAGGGTTGTATAGGACTCTCAAAAATTGTGAAACATTATTTCTTCCTATATAAGGCAGGGAATTTCCATGTAAAATTCTATGTAAAATTTTATTATACACCTTAGCGTGAACAATGGATTAATTCTATGGAAAATCACTATGTATTTGTGTTGTGTACACTGAACAATATTTAAAATCACACACACACAGTCGTGAAAAATTAATTCCTAAAAAGCATGCAGTCACGTCAGTCAGGTGACGACTTATCTGTAGGTGGAAATGTTATTTACTTTTTGTTATTGAAAGGGCCGATCTCGATACTAATAAATCATTATTTATACATTGTATATAGTATAGCATTTATAAAGTGTTTACTTCGCTCTGTCTGGCTAATAATAATCAAAGGTTTGTGTTTATACACTGTCCTGATAAGTTTTATCAGTTATAGTTAATTAGATTTACCTAATATCTACTCTACATAGATATTTCACTAATATCACACTGCATGCAAGACAAGTCCGGCTCATACCCCAAGAATTTTTTACAGCAGAGTCTCATGCTCTTAAACTTGTAGGATATAACTCTAACAAATAAGCTAAACGTTTGTGTATCTTATGTTTTAAAAATACTATTTTTTAATATTGCCTTCACTTGTACACATTCCTAAGTTAACATCTCCAGCACTTATTATTGTTATTAAATTATGTCAGTAATAATTAATGAAGTGTTGTGCCTGCGTGTTTTTAAAAATATTTTGTTACACTCTGAACAACACTAATTCTTATCAAGTGAAATCACAAACAGAAGGAACAAATGTTAAGTATCGACAAACGGTTTAATATTTTGATAATCCGAATAAAACCTATGTAGCCTTTGTAATATTATTACAGCAGATTTATACACAAAGAAGTTACACCAATAAAATTTATATCCCTTGTGTGCAATTTTGTTGATGTTCCATATAGGTGTTTCTACTTCACCTACATACGAGAGGAAAACAAAAACAACCTGCCCGTAAGAAATGTTACGTAAAGTGATGGCTTGATGGTTACTTATATAAAAACAGACAGATCAAGTCATGCTAAGGAAACAAGATAAGAGAATATAGTATTCGCTGGAAGGTTAGACCATTATAGGTGTACATAAATTATATCTCTGTATAAAGCAAAACGACATCACGCATTTTTCACATACTTATATTGCTTACTAATAATATCAAGGTAAAGGTTTTGATAGAGTTAAAGAAGCCAAGAAAAATTTAATGCTTGCAATATAAAGGAACGTACAAGTTACATAATGATATTATGAGGGAGCAATACCTGGACAAGTTGAAGTTATAAGAACATCAACAAAAAATCCACCATACAAGGTAACTTGAGAATTAAGAATGTACACGAACTGAATATACATGCTCTGAGAACACACAATAGAAGTTTCATGCCAAGCTTTATAACTTCTACACACACGTAAGCAAAATACATACCTGATACCTAAAGCTGACCACCTTTGTGGGCTTCACCGGTTTATACTAGTAAATATGGAATTTGTGTATTAAAAACAAATGCCTGTACATACCTACCTATTAAAACACTAATTTTTCCAGTTACTTTTTTGCAATAAACGATATACGTCATTCATTTTCCACAACCCCACAATATAATAGAAAACATGGAAATTAATAAGTAAGACAATATTTTTCAAAATTGCATATCAAAATGTATATCACTACGTTCAGTTATAACACTAACTGAATATATTAAGAAATGGAAGAAAAAAATTATTCACACTTATTTTACAGATATTTTGGAACAAAAGTCTTACGTAAAAATTGTTTGTTACGATACTGGTATAACTACTTTCGTGCAGCAATTAAACAGAAGATTAAAATAAAATTTATTTTAGTATAGCCAAAATATCCTTTTTCCTGGAATCTGGAGAAAGGGGGCATAACCCATTCGTACATACGCCCTTGCGTAACTGCACATAGTCCATTGTTTGTACCTAGAAGGGCATTAAGAAATATGTTTTATGTATCGATTTATACAATAGTAAAATTATAGACTTTATATACATTGGGTGTTGGAAGTAATTAGAATAATAATCTTAGTGATACTCGTGGTAAAGTTAAATTAAAATTAAAATTAAAGTCAGATAAATCAATTTTAATTTTTAAAATGTTTCCCGAGAATATCATTATTATTTACGAATACTATTCTAAATGTATTTTCTTCTGCGATAATGACAATGACCCTGATGACATTGGCATACATAAATTGTACCATACATACTAATAAATGCATCTCAGAATGCAAGCGTGAAAAATTAGGTAAGAAAGTCGTTGACTCTGAAACTGAAACACTATCAACAGTTAATTGTAGTTATATTTGAAAGGGCATATCGCTTACTGCATGTTTACATGTAAAAGGTGTATATGTATATTATCGGGAACAATTTTAATGCTCATTATTTTATCAACAACGCCACGAAGTTACATGTACTGGTAATAATAATCTTCGTACTTTGAAGCAAGCAGAAGCAAGTAAATGGATATACTTGATAAACATTCAGATAGTTATGCGTTATGCATTATGTTGCAGTAATAACAAGTAACTCACTGCATTCCTCAGATTTGCAAAATTTTTGATTCTTTTACACTGACACACTTTAACCAAACGTTAGCATAGAACACCTAAACGCATTGTGTGAAGATTTAGAGTAGACCTTGCCAAAAACAAAAATCAGCACAGAAAAGCCCCAAAAATGATTTCCTTTAGCATAGACACAGTTTCATGTGTAACATGGATAGGTATAGGTAGGTAATTTATTTCTACAAATGCACACACATAAATAGTTACCTTGTAAAATTCAATTCAATGGTAATAGTAATATATTGAGTAGTGCATTAAGAATTCCTACTATTTGTTGTGTGTATTTAGGTACATGTAAAAGTAGAACTAGATTATTGCATTCGCATTCATTCATTGAAGTATTTGTTTCTTTTACCTCAATTCTGCCAGGTTCCTGTTAGCATTATTATCGACTTGCTTATACATAGCTTTAATATAACTAGAACACAATCACCAATATAAAATCATGTGCTACAGTCAAACTTTATGTTGACAGTGTAATTTGCAATTTCTTTCTATACACAAGCAGATTTTTATATAAGAACGGAAATCACAATCTGCACATTCATCCCACAATTTGATTTACATTCACAATAAGCTTTGTACTACACCTGGGCTTCAAAGTCCCTTTACTACTAATTGTGATTAACAGGCGTAATAAAAAGTTAGCGTTTGATTTTATTTCAATGCACTTCCTAGATTGTCGTCGTAAACTCTTGTTAGTTCATGTCGTATAGTTTATTTGTCTCGTGTTATGAGCTGATGGTTTGCACACTTATGATTTGTAGCACATGAAATGGTTGCTGAGTCTCCCTATATTATTACAAAGAGGAAGACGAAATCCCAATGAAAGTTAAAAGCTAAAAACTCTCATGCTACTTTCCGCTGTATTTCCTTTCATCAGGGAATATGTAGTAAACCGACTGAAAGGGAATTAAAATTGTCGTCTTGTTTTGTGGTTCACATACATATCTATATTATATACCTATACAATACTTATACAATATTATTATACTCAACTGATATAAATATGACATGTAGTAAAATAATAAAATAAACAATGCATAGGTATATGAATAAAATATGCAATGTTAGTTAGTAAATTAAATTCTTTACTTCAAGTGTATTTACTAATCATAATTATTTCATTAGCTGTTCTACATTCTATTATTCTCAATTTCAACTAATCACAGATAATCAGAAGGAAATTGTGTCAAGTGTTAATTTAGTAAGCTAATTCTAAGTCTCTGTTCTCTACAGTACTACAGTAGTACAGATAATGGAAACAACCTGTAACAGAAACTTTTCATGACCAAGAGGCAGTACGATCTATACGGGTTTACGATAAAAATAAATTATTGAAACCAGAATTATACGCATTGGCGTAGATGGATATATTTTATTCAGGGACGATACTATGGTATGCTATGCCTATTGCCTTTACATCAAATCTATCCGTTGGTGTAAATTCTGTAAAGTGTAAACCAAAGGTAAAAATAAATATTTGTTGCGTAGAGTAGAATAGAATTTAAATTTACTGCAGATCTAGAATATTTCATTGAGTACACATAAAACGTATGATTTTGTAATATTTGAAGTATTAAAATTGTAAAGCTACGACTACGAGTGTAGCTTTAAACACTTTACCTACCTTTACCTGTTTTTTAGGCTATAGAATTACAAGTTATGAGAGTTAATTATTAGTATTATATTGGCTTTACGATAATATGAAAGATTTGTATATAGATACAACAATTTCTGTTCCTTATGTATTATGCATGTTCTAAAATTGAATATGTAATAATATGCGTGCTCATGTAAATTATGGTATAGGTTAACAAAATCTATATTATGCCCATTTATTTGGATGGAAGATGAACTGTTTGGAAAGGATTATTCTTTATGCCTTAAATATTAAGTAAGTCAAGATCAGGGATTTTCGTCATTAAAAATTACAAGTTTATTCGCTCTGATGACCATTGCAGTTTGAGATAAAGCAACAAAGTCATTATAGCAGTAATAATAGACTCGTAGACAGTAACACAATAATTAGTTCCAAACGTAACTGCCATTTGGAATACAATGACTCTTTTTGAGTAAGGTTTACAATATGTTATTATTATATTATACTGGGCATATCATATCGCTGTCCAGTCCACTGTCCCATAACGCAACTTGTCGAAAAACTTTTTGAGAGAAGTTGGAAATAATGAAGTGTCAATGTAAGTCATGTCCGTAATGCGTTTGTCATGTTCTTGTCTGTGTCTGCACTACTTATTTGTGTCATTTCGTCGTAAGTCGTCAAAAATAGAGTTAATGTAAACTTTATATGGACTTATAAGTGTATAAAAAACTCGTTATTACGCACTGACATAGATTACACAGATAAATTCACATAATACTCATCTTTTTAAAGGTTTATCTTTTTGCACGCTCCTCAGACTAACAATGACATTACAGTTAATTGACAACGTGAACAAAACACATATAACAAAACAACGAACAATGAAAACAATATCATAATATTAAAATATATAACAAAATATTACTATACAACAAAAAACAGAGCTATACAATATAATATCCTGTACATTAGTATTACAACTAGAAGTTCTTTCGGTTTTTTTGAACTCGTAACCTCTCCTTCCTCTCCAGTTTTTATTATGGCTCTTATGCCTGCTCAGGGCATTTACATTTTTGTTGCTTTAAGTGGTAGATAAAAGTTTCTAATAAATAAATATATTGTATCCCTTCCTTCGTCCACAACCTGCTTTGTATTTTGTATGAAGGGAGTTTTTTTGTGGACACTTTGGTATAAAATGTTGAACTTGAATCATTGAGCTTCTAGAGAATGTTACTGCGTCTGAAAAATAAAACAACAAAGGTCAACTGTAAATTTTACCGTTAAGAAATTACAATAACCTTAATCAAAACTGACACATTTATTATGACATTTATTCTTTATGTCAACAAAAATGCCCGTAAAAAGAAAAATCAGTTCCATTCTCCCGTTACTCTGTATTAGTTTAATAAATTAAATGGGTTAATATATAATTCTGCTTTTACTTGTGTTTTATTATCCTATAAATTGAAATGACGGTTCTTATCTTACCCAGTTTTACAAATGCGGGACAACTTTCTCAGCTAGAGCGTCAGTTTTGGCATTATCAGATGCAGATCGTCCATATCCTCCATAGCCTCCATATCCTCCATAACCTCCATATCCGCCATAGCCTCCTCCATATCCACCATAACCTCCGTATCCTCCACCATATCCTCCCCAGCCTCCGTAAGGTGTGCTATGAAGAGAGTAAAGGAAATAAGGCCAGAGGAAAATCAGGGGAATAATAATCAAAGGAATTCCCAGGAAGAAAACTGTTTGAAGTTCATAGTCCCGGTCATGATATCCTCTTCTTTGGAGATAATCTTCTCTTTCTCTAGGATAATATTGGGGTTGTGGTTGCTGATGATGATGGCTTTGAACCGGACCCGAAGTCGGATGACGTCTTGCAGAATGTTCAGCATCGGTTACTCCACATAAACAAATCACCACAGCTGCCACACAGCTAATTACTCCAATTTTCTTGTAAGACAACATTTTCCTTCACAATAAATTCGTTCTTGATGAACACACACTGCTAATTATTACCACAACTAAAACCGAATCACTGTATCCCGAGAAAAATACTTAAATACGTTTCCACGATGAAACTGTCACTTTTGTGTGTAAATACAATAGTATATTTCTGTCTATGTAAATTTTAATGATGCTTTAGGATTGGGAGTTGGAACGAGACTGAAAACGCGGAGAGGTTTCAAGCGCTCTTAAAATGTTCACAGAGATGCCGGTCGTCGTTCTGTTGTGGGGAGAGAAAGAGTCCTGCCTCAATGAATATATAATAATGTTAATTCCCTGTAATCAGTGACTGAAGCGAGTGAATGAAGATGACCCATATTATTTCGCATATGCATTTATCATATTCAACAATACATCCCTATACACCTACACACTCCACATCAAACAAAGACAAAAGCAAAACAACAAAGGAGAACAGCGTCTTCTTCCATGTCTGAAAGTCTCAAGTCAGCAAAAGGTAAGGGTGCGTATACGTTACAATGTAAAAGTCTCAATCAGTATGTACTGCGTTTGATATGTACAAAGAGTGCGCAGTCTTCCACACACACACCGCAATGTATGAGATTGACTATCTTTGTATAAAATAATCATATCATCATTACGAACAACGATGTATCTTGAACTTGTCCACATAATCAACGTTTACAATCTTAAACTGTTTGTGGGTATATCTCATTATTAAATTATATACGTGGAAAGGATGTTAAGGCATGTATGTACAATTATTATATAGGTATATTGTATGTTCTGAGTAATAATATGTACCTATGCGTATATTTAGCGGAATTGTCTTTAATAACATTTGTATATTGTCTTCATATGTGCATTTATATAGGAATAGGACACTTGGCTACTAAAATGTGGATCGCCTACCACTTTGCTGCTATTCGAGGCAGAAAGATGACGAGAATTTTATTTTTATCAGCTCTGAGTTCTTTAGGGGTTAATAGTACACTTTAACACGAAGTAGCTAGGTAAATATCAAGAGTATTATTCATTTTAAGCTATTATGTTGTTAGTGTACTAAAAAACAGTAGTATACTAATATCTGGGATTAAAGCAGGGAATTATTGTTGATTCTTGTAGTATAGAGGAGGGAAAAGAATGAAAGAAATGTATACAGTAGCATAATAGCTTTAAAGAAGTAAGTGTGCTGCTTTGAGTTAATTGTGGGAATCTTTGCGTATGATATACCATAGGGTTGTCCAGCCTTCGTAACATAACATGAAGCGAGACAATAATAAATTAGGGTGAACTAAGGCGTGTCGTCTTGTGTTGTGTGAAAAGTAAAAGAAAGTGTGTAAAAGTGTGAAAGAATTAAGTGCAATTTAATTGATGAGTCTGCCTACTGCAGGATACACACGTGGAGCATATGGCCTATCTAGATTTGTACGAGTGACACTCGCACTTATTAATTCATAATTGCAGGACGCAGTAATTATTTTGAAACTTGTTACTTACAATAGAACAAAAGCAAGTTTTAATTTTATACTTTGTATTTAATGACGGTATTCAATTAACCGTAATAAATTCTAGCGTATTTTTACAAGGGCAAATGTGGTAATTCAATTTTAAGCGAAGAGTTTTATGCATTGTTGTATTTTCATCCATCCTATATTACAGTCTCAGTTTTTTGCGGTTGTATAGTTTTCTTTTTCACCAGGAATTTTTAATTTTAAAGTCCATAGTCTGCGTTAGTTCAGTATAACTGTAACTTTCTTACAATACACAGCTATAAGTTCATAAAAATACAATGTCATAGATTTTTCGACATAAAATGTGTTTCTCTGTAATGCAAAGGCGATGTATTTTGAATTACGGTGTGTGTAAAACACACATGTTGATTTGTTTCGATGTAGGTATAAGATGCGATTGATGGTTTAATGAAAGGTTGAAGGCAGTAATCTTATCCAAGCACATAGAAAAACAGACCAAGTGTGTTAAAATGAAATGCAGACATTTCGACGCATTACATAGACACACCGCAACAGATTTACGAGATTAGGTTGGCGATAAGACTATTTTTTTCAAGGGTTTATACGGAATGTAATTGATATTGTGTAAACGAGTATATCAGATATCACCATGCACTGACAGAGTAACTAATTTACTGGGTCAGTCGTCGGAAAAATTGGGAGAAACGTAGTGCGTGTTACATTAGAGCTTAGAATAATAATCCTTTGGCTGGCTGGACTTTACAACTTTATTCTTTATACTATCAATGCACAAGATTACTCCATACAAAAATATTTCTAGTATTATTGGCATTGCAAATTGCATTGTCGAGAGTTTCCATACATTTGTAGCGTTTTTGCTGTCTTGGTGCAGTATCTATATGTAATAAACTTTAAACATGTCTGGGTGTACTACCTATTTAATTGTGGTTCACTTAAGCGCTTAAAATTTTGTTTTCTATGGAAGATTTCACTTTTGGATGAGAGCCGACCCTTTTTAATGTCTTCAAATTACTCTGCGGTAGAGGCGTATTATAAAATATAGTATAGTAACCGCCTTGGAATAGAATGAAATTCTACTATTGTACCAGAGGAATAATAACGATGATGATAATGGGATTAAAATGAGAAGAGCCTGTTCACTCACTCGGTTTTAAGTTTTAAGTTTACTAAAACTAAATTGTATGTACCTACGTATCAGGCGGAAAGACTGTCATTTACCCAAAATACTTATTAAATATCATCATAATTATCATCCCGCAATTTAGGGAACGTACACACACAAGAGAATTGCATTCGTCGTGCAGTGTGCATTACAAATTACAGATCACTGTCATTTTTATGTAAAGTTATTATTGTGTATTAGTAAAAGTAAATGTGTATGTAGATGAAAGAAGGCCATCATATTTATATGGATATAATATCAGATTGAGATTCTATATTCAGATTTCTAATTAAGTATACTAATAATACAAATGAATTCATTGTTGCACATTTTTGTTTATAGTAATAATCTTGTTGCATAAATTATATCGATGAAAAATTTGACAGAAGGAACAGGATTTTGCGTGCATCACTGATTGCTGAGCCAATCAAGATATCTCTTTCATTGTAAGTATCATTAGCTGCTGCTATAGTCTGTGAGTATTGCAGTAACTGTAATAACACATTACATATAGATATTATACAAAAAAATACCACAGAATTTTTTGGATAATTAAGTTAAGCTAAGCTGGGCTTTGCCGCTTTATCAGTAAGCACTAGATAAATCTATTCTAATTATAATAAGAAAGTAAGTAGTTTCAACGAAATATTTTCAGAAAGGGTGTCTATTACATTAGCTACTTTAGTAAATAGGAATGAGACTATAGAGCTGGGGATTTAGTATGTACATTCTGTAGTAGTCCTTTACTACTAGAGATTCCCAAATAAATGTATAATAACTCGTACTTAGGTATAATATGGTCTTTAAGAATATTACGACGATACAATCATAAGTTGACAAGAAAGTTCCCTTAACAATTCGCTCGACCCAAATTCACAATTACAGCGAGTTGTAAATTTGCAAACATGAAGTAGACATGACTCCTGACTGACAGGATTAGTCCGCTTCGTTTAAAGATAATTGTTGCATATAGTAGGTAGATGTACTTGTATGTTTTACATATTGCTTTGTTTGCATTTACATACAACTACTGTACTTATAAGCATGTATTAGTTCTACTAATACCAGTCTTTACTAGTTTAACAATCGTATGGCATAGTTGAAAACTAAAGCGATTGACTGAACTGATGTCGTCCGATTAATAAAAGAATGCACACGGATTTGTATCAAAGTAAATAAGGTTGCAATTAAAGATAGCACAGAAAGTATTTGTATAATATATTATCTTGCATTATACGGATGTGAATTTTGATTGAGATTTTCCAAAGGTAGGAATGATGTTATATATTTTGTCATTATTTATGTGCAGCTTTGTGAGTAATCACGCTATTTATGCATGACGGATTCTAATGACGGGAGTGGTACTCATTTTTGTGATTGAAATCATAGAGATACCAATACCTAATTAGAATTTCGAATTTGTTGTAATACCATAGAATATATTATTAGAAAGGGAAATCTATCTTGGGTTTAGAATAAAGTATACATGCAGACAAAATTAACTGAGTACCTACCTATATGTTTAAATTTTCATTTGGTAAATGAACCATAAAACATTGTAGTGGTTTCTACAGTTTAAAACTAGTCGCATTGTTGTACCAGTCAATTCTAAAAATGTACGATTTGCTTTTGCTCATGTTTGTGGCATGCAAAAAAGCAGTTGTGAATTACTATTGGTTTAATTCGCAAGTTTATTACATGGAAATTCATACGTGACAATAACATAATCTACGAGTTAGCTTTTGAAGTTCTTGTGATTTTACATAAGCAAACAATATAGAGCAAATGAATCTGTAACAGATGAAAATTCCTACACCTCAAATGTTGCTAAAATCAAAATCAAATCGTAGGAATATCTGTTTATATGTATCATTGGAATATATTAATATGAAATAGTTGCTTTTGCAAGCATTCTAAATTAAACAGAAATTAATTTTAGAATTAGTTTTGTTTTCTTGCTTAATTTTTACCTACCGATATTTTCTACCTTTCATACCTTTTTATTCGAAAAATAAAATTACCGATTGAAAGTAGATTACTAGTTGTGTAGTAGGTATGCACACGGATTTGAAGTATCAAAGAAAATAAAGTTGCAATTAAAGATAGCACAGAAGTATTTGTATAATATATTATCTTGCATTATACGGATGTGAATTTTGATTGAGATTTTCCACAGGTAGGAATGATGTTATATATTTTGTAATTATTTATGTGTCAGCTTTGTGAGTAATCACGCTATTTATGCATGACGGATTCTAATGACGGGAGTGGTACTCATTTTTGTGATTGAAATCATACAGATACCAATACCTAATCAGAATTTTGAATTTGTTGTACTAATACCATAGAATACATTTTGCTCATGTTTGTAGCATGCAAAAAAGGAGTTGTGAATTACTATTAGTTTAATTCGCAAGTTTATTGCATGGAAATTCATACGTGACAATAACATAATTTATGAATTAGCTTTTGAAGTTCTTGTGATTTTACATACGCAAACAATATATAGGGCAAATGAATCTGTAACAGATGAGAATTCTTATACCTCAAATGTTGCTAAAATCCAGAAGAATCCACCGGAAAATCTGTTTGTATGTATCATGGGAATATATAAATATGAAATGGTTGCTTTTGCAAGCATTCTAAATTAAACAGAAATTAATTTTAGAATTAGTTTTGTTTTCTTGCTTAATTATTACCTACCGATATTTTCTGCCTTTCACAACTTTTTATTCGAAAAAACAAATAACCAATTCGAAATAGATTACTAGATGCAAGTTGGGTACGTTTCTCTGCATATTAAATATACACAGAAAGACATTTTGCAAAATGAATCGAACCTGAGTGTACACACAAAATCTAATAGTCTCTTAAAGGTTTTCTATAAACGCAATAATCGCAATATTAACTTTCGCCAGTTTGGCAGCCTCTTCCTACACTCATACCTAAAAACACTCAAAAGAAAAGAAACGAAAATATAAAGTAGATGTTCTACAATGATATAAATGTACATGAAACTTGCATTTAATGTGATGCTCTCTAATTTTCTCTGTTGACCAAGACGTAGTTGCAGTTATGTCCTTTTTCGCCACCCCTTCTAAGTGCTAATGCACTAAAAACCTCCCACTTCTGCATAAGACATCATGTATTGGCACCTTCGGACAATTTAATTTCTACCTTCAGCTATATAAAGCATAACTGCTAAATCCAAACACATTATCAGGCTAAACTAATGCTGGTGCCTTATATTTATATGCAATGCAATGGTAATTATAGAAAAAATTATGAATTCATGCTATGCCATGGCATGGCACGCTTTTTACATGGTAGAATCTGTATCGTTGATTTTTCGAGAAGAAACGCTTGAGAAATATTTAATATCTAAAGAGAAGAAGTTGGTGTGGCTAATAGTAGGTTCATCATCTTAATCTTCATCCTCATCGGACCAAAGGTAAGTGTAGGACGTACAATGTACGAGTTTTTGGTTTAACCTTTAATGCCACAGTTCATGCCTTAATGTCAAGTAAAGTAAGCCTCTCGTTCCACACTACTACTACCAGAAACAAACGTAGAGTATGTAAGTTTGCATTTCAACGGTTCTTATCTTTTAGCTTGAATTGCAATTGGAAACTACACTGAAGTAGATATTTCTATATATGTGCCCTATTATTATCATCATCTAATAAACTCCATTATAATTTTAATAGTTCGTGAATTGTTTGGATACGCACTCGTCCAAGTAGGTATAATCTGTGCCAAAAAACAATTAAAGAATTAAACCTCTCTCTCTATATACAATTGAACATAAAACGCACGCACTATATAAACATATCCTCTATGCGTATTTCAATTACTGGTATTTGCATACTGAATTACTAAAAAACAACTTTTAACGTTTAGTTTATTTTTAATTTGATAACAACAATTTCCAGTTTAACAATAACAATAAATATAACAATATATCCGAGGAGCGGAACGTATAAAATTCATACCTCCCTTTACATAGGTACATATAGACTATGTATAGGAAAGTAATCCGAGAGAACGACTTATTTGTTCGCAACAATCTCAATCTACATGAACAATGTATAAAACAGGGTAAACAACTTTAGTCAGTCAATTATAACAGGGAAACGGGGCTTATGTGTGATTTGAATAATGTGACATACTCATTATACCACTTAAGCAAAAGTAACACAGACAAGATTTGTATATAGGTGGATTGTACACACGTATCATATAAATATAAATACGTGTGGATTACAATGGTAGTATAGGTCAGGAAGGGACATAACGGGACGCGGATAAATAATCATGAGATATAAGTTAATATAATAATGCAACGACAAAGACTTGTACACACAATGAATGTACAAAAACCGAAGGATAGTTGTAGTATGAAAAATAATTAAATTATGTCATTGTTGAACAGGGATAAGGTAACAATGCAATGCTTAGCATTTTCTAGTATGTACTGGATTCCTTGAGTGAAAAAATAGTCATCTCCGAACGCATGAAAATTCAACGACGGATTTGATCTTTGGGGTTGAGCTTTTTTCTCTTTCCTCCACAGCCTATCGTCTCCTTTGCCAGGTAATTCTGAAAGTGCATTCAAAGCAAAACATAAACTCTCTATTTTATACTGACAAAACTAAATATGAAAATCTTGCTTACTGTTTAGAGCTTGGGAAGAATTTGTGAAGAGAGTTGGTCGGTTTTCCTTTGGATGGCATCTTGGCTGGAACGTCCGTATCCGCCTCCGTATCCACCTCCGTATCCACCTCCTTCATGAGACACAATGATAACATGAATCGTATGACACACCGAAATCCGATTTTCTAACGAAACTAGAGCTCTAAATCAATATAAGCTTACCGTATCCACCTCCATGTCCCCATCCGTGTCCTCCTCCGTGTCCACCGTGAAGAAGGTAGGGCCACAAGAAGAGAAGAGGAATGATCAAAAGTGGAAGTCCGATGAATACAATGGTTTGAAGAGCGTAATCTCCGCCTCCCCAGCCATATCCTACGGGAAACAAACAACGAAAGAAAATTTCAGAAACCGAAAACAGACTTGAAATTATTTTACAACAACGAACTGAGAACTTTGTGTAAGAAATAAGAACAGGTTCAGAATTTTCAGGAAATTGTGTGTAGTATTATTGATTTACCGCCTCCGTAACCCGCTCTTGGGGCAGAAGACCAAGCACCGGAAGGATCCGTCACACCAGCATCACTGTGTGAAGAGGATTTAGTACCCGCATGTACTGAACAAATGGCAAGGCACAAAACAACAAACACAGCCTTCATTTTGAAAATGTGAATTTGATGAAGTGGTGGTGAGTAGAGGAATTGTTCTTCTTAAGAGCTCAAGAGAGAGGTAGCACTAGAACGGTGGTCAATCTCAGACTGAATTGTCAGAGCTGAGCTCGCGCCCTTAAAATGTGCCAGAGATTCCGCGAGTGGGGAAGAGCAAACCGGTTCTGATTACCTCCTCTTCGTCTTTCCTTTCCTGTAACTGCAGTACTCACTGTGTATACATCAGTGGAAACTGCGAGTATCGTGCTAGAGAAAAATCGAGGATTCCTTTGGGGGAAGGTGTAATTCTAACAGACAAGCACAGCAAGGGAGCTGAGTTTTACACAGAACTAATGTAAATTAAAGAGAGTTAAAAGAAGTAGAGAGAAAGAGAGAAAATGATTCATATCTTTATAACAATTGTAGTTAATAAATTATAATTCTCTTGTCGATGCTCTCACCATGCCATACAGTCTAGTAGAGATACACACCCTTTATTCTGGATCGCTTGGCAAGTATGTGAACATGTGTGTGTGTGTAACTTAGTGTACAATCTAAAGCAAGGCAAGTAAGTCAACTGACACAATAAATGCCCCTAATGGTCAAACCTTAGGACTTTGCAGTTAGTAAATTCCTAATAATATGATTCTAGTACCTATATATATGCCTCATGCCATATACATGTGTACAACTCTCCATATGAGTAAACAGAGCTGTAATCTTGACATTGACATTTGTAGGATAGTGGAAATGCACATAATAAAGTTATCCCAGACAAAAAGCATGTAGAAACGTCTTTTATGTATAAAAGTCGCCTTTAATGGCAGTACAATAGAAAGAAAGCGCAGAAAATGACTTCACATCAATTCTTGCCCATGAAATTACATGCACATAACACATGGCACATACCAAGTGAGTTGTTTGCCTGTTTTTGCAACGTTCCTAACATTAATTATTTATTGTGGTAAGCGAGAAAAGCTACAATGCATGTTTTAATGTGTATATATAGGAAAACACGTGTAAATATTGTAAAAATTGTTTTGAACTTGGCATTCAAAGCAAAAGCAAAAGAAATCTTGCGAATTTCAATTAATAATCCATGTACAGGTGTTAGGGCAGTAGAAAGACCATATTATACGTACTGCTACTATTTACATATACAGTTACAATGATACAAACACAATATACTTAGCTACTATAGTAGAAAAGTAGTGTAATTGACAAAAAATATATACAACCTTATATTTACGTATGTATTACAGTATGTTATGTTACTGTGTTTATAGATAGTTATGAGAACTGGGATAAAAGTAGTGTGATTGATGCCACTTTGCTTCTATGGGGCATTTGGTTTTATTACAACGTAGATATCTCCCTACGACGTGATTAAATGTGATTCTGTGTGAGTGTGTGGATGCAGTAAAATGCACAAAGAAGAAAGTGTGTGTGTTTCTGCTTTTTCCACATTATTATTATTAATGTGATATTGTCTCGTGTTGTGACGACTATCTGCATTGTATCCTTTCTGACATTTTTTACTTTACTTACTATAATTGCACTTCTTTACACACTTTTCAGTACAAATATCAGTTATATCTCTATACCATATACAACACGAGACAAGATAGGTATAAGTTCTATTACACATTGTAATTAACATCCTGTTATATATTTTAATTGGGACGGAGTACTCCGCAAGTACAGCTTACACGTATACAGAACGCATACCAAAGTCTTTAGTGTAACAGCAACAAGCAATAAGCGTGCTAATGTAGTTTAGACATATAGGGATTGTATGTAGAGTGGATTATATCCCATATCATTTAATTTACACACAAAAATATGTAAGTCTAGTACTATTGTCTGCTGAGATATAAAGAAAGGTAATGTGTATCATCGTAATATTATGCTAAAAGTCAAGTTCAGAAAAGAATTATATAGCTTAAGCTCATGGCTACCTTACTTTGTATGTAGGTATATACGGTAAACGTATGTAAGTACGTGCATTTTGTTAGTTTACAATAGAGTAATGTAAGTAATACGGTTATATAGTAAATAATATTCATTCTTTTCTTTCCTTCAACTCGTTCTCGAAGATTATTTAGTTTACACTTTGTATTAAGTAGGTATGCAGTATATGAGATGTGCGTAAAGACATTTATAATGTGCTTAAAAGCTGTGTATGTACTAATTTCGAGATTTTAGCAAGCAATGATGAATTTTATGCAAAGTATAGGATTATTCAACAGTAAAAATTCACTCCAATAGAAATTGTTAATTTCTGTAGGGACAAAATCTCAAATTTTCGTTGTATATCGCTCGAATGGAATTTGTGAGACATACTTGCATTTCTTATACCTGTAAGTGTAAATGATGATACAATATGTTTCGCTTTCCATATAAATGATTTAAAGACAGTAAAGCTACGAATTTACGAAATATGGTTATTTCAAGTTCAAAATTAAATAATGATGACCTTCTTGATAAAAAGATCTTGCTGGTCAGATCTTGCTGGTCAAATCTTGGTCAGAGTTTTTATCTTCCGCATGGGGAAAGTGTGACAAAACTTTTGTGTCTCGTCCAAGTAAAATGCATATTAGGTATGTGGGTAAAGAATGTCAATTAAATTGCCCTTGGAACAATGCTGTGGTTGTTGAAACAATAATTGTACATGGGAGTAAGGAATTTTGTATTGGTGACCAGGACCACCGAATTGTTTGCATGTAAGAGAATCCTTTTAGGATTGACACTGAAATTGTAGTATTAGACATTGCTCTGATTTCATTTACGCTTTACTACGAATACTAACGAGCCATATAGAATACACAAAAGCTTATCGCGATTTTCCGTGTTCAGTTGACTTACACACACGATTTTCATGTTGCGTTAGTTATTAGACCATATGAGAGTATAACACACACTATCCAAACTTAAAACGCAATGAATTTTATGTGACAGTGGTCTTAACGATTCGAATACAATGGACAGAGCGTGGCAGATCGTCGTACGGTGCTAAATAATTAACCCAAAAACTTCACTGTGTCTCTCGTGTGGGAAGAATTTTGTTTTTCTTGGCTATGGGTGATGCATTGAGCATTAATATACTTCTTGGCAATTAAGATGAGAGTGTGGACAAGTGGGGCTGCGTTTTTTACATCCAAAATGATTTTAACTTGATACGATGCACAAGATAGTTTAATTACAAGATTGCAAGATTATCTCTCAACACATAAATTGTCACAATTAGAGTAGAGAGCGTTTTGCCCAACTGAGTTGTGTATCTCTGTATGTAGTAAAAGGATTTTGTTGTTTCAAATGAAAAAAATAATCTTGAGAATTTCTATAAGTATATGGAAAATATAAAAACATTATTATTGATATCGTATCGACTATATAGGTGTGTTAGTAAATGTTTTTTATTTGTTAAGTGTGTGAAATTATGTTTGTACTAATAATAATTAATCTTGTAGTATTGATAAAAAGGTAATTGAGAAAATTGATGCGGTTTTGTATGGGAAAGTTAAAAATAAATTAAAAGGGAAATACTGCATGTACCGATAATTTTTAATTATTTACTAAATGCATTTGTTTACAAAGCGCAATGTTTAATGAAGGTCGAAAGTCTTCGGGCACCACCTAATTGTAATGCTAATAAATAATAAGTATGAAAATCGTTGTTTACAAATCGAGAAAGTGTTAAAAGACAACTAAATGGAATATTGCACCTCGAAAAATCGAAAACACAGGAAAAATGAGGAGATATTGATCTTTTTAGTGCGTTAGTCATTGAAAATTTTACTGACCTACGATGGATGAAAGTTGAAGTGAATAAAGACATTAAAAAACTACCTTAATGTCTATACTCTGCTTTACTTGATGAGCTATCCCTATATTGTACGGTATTGTGTGTTCATAGAAGTACACTTACTCAATACAAATATTATAGTAGCTATATACCTTCAGAGTATCTTGCAGAGGTAATCAGCGAAAAGATGCTCTACAATTAATTTTTCTTCAATGTTAAACTCAACGAGGCGAATTAAATATGTTTTACTACTCAATTCTCACTGCCTGAAGCAGAATATAGTATTTATTCGTATACCTATACTGTATATCGTTTACCTTGATCGTTTACTATTTTACCAATCTTCCCATCTTAAGTCTATAGACTTATCCGTATATAACCACGCCAATATAAAAATCGTTCTAGTAATCACGCAATTAGATCAAGAAAAGTGTAGGAGATTGACAGCTAAGATTGCTCTTTGGTTTGGCCCATCACCTATTTAACATTTACCTAAATTAGCCTCGCCAATTATAATACCTACAATCTAAAATGCATCTAATGGGATATAGTATCATTTTTATTATTCGTTTATGACAACTTAAATATTTTATTTCATTCTACCAGCACAATAATGTCAAATATTATCACTTTCGCAGAAACTGCTTCAAAAGCATTAAGTTGGAAATATTTTACTCATTTTATTTTACATTTAATTCACAATTAATATTATATCAAGTAACGAAACTCTCAATGAAGAATTTACAACCATTTTACCTGCGAAGTGTAAGAAAATTAAAATTTCTTCATTTAATTTTGTTTTAAACGGTGCATGATATCAGAATCCAGTTTTTGTCACATTAGGGCAGATTTAGTAAAAGTTTAAAAAATATTCCTCTCTCGTTTACGAACATACTACCTATTGTACCTATATAATAATTTTACTAACTTATTTTATTTTGTAGTTAAATCACAATTAATATATCAACTAACGAAACTTCTAATGCAGAACTCATTAACGATATTAGAGATGAAACACCTACAATGTGTATATAAATTAAAATTCCTTCGTTTAATTTTGTTTCAAACGGTGCATGATATCAGAATTCAATTTCTGACACATCACGACATATTTAGTAAAAGTTTAAAAAACTACTTCTCTATCATTTGCAAACATACTGTAACAATTAGTACAACATCAAACTAAATAGCATCTAAATATTTTGCTTTGGTAGAAAACGAAAAGTTTGTGAAAATATGAAAAAGCAGCAATTAAATGAGAGTAAGGTACAATTACAATTTTCTACAACGTAAAAAAAGTTAGGTATTATAATGATTGTGGAAATAGGTACATGTAGTAGAAGTTGACAAGGTAAAAAATGTTATGTGTTCCTCATCTTCATAGTGCACTGACTGAAATTGGTCATTAGTTGTGGGCAGGACGTAAAACTTAGTTGGAAGAGTGACACTGACACAGAATCAGCAAGGAAAGTGAACTCTCCTGCACTAATTTCAGTTCCGCAATGAACGAACGGGGCAATAACAAAATACCTACATAAAACACACATGCCTACACAGGTCTACATACATATTACGGTTAATTTACACATATCTGCTGTATATGTAAGCAAAAAGCGATATGAAATGCATAATCGTTCGGTCAAAAGGAAATGAGTCATAAACCCTAAGAACATCAGAGCAGGTACCTAAGGTGTATTTTATGTAGCTCTGCAAGTCTAACTTGTAAGTAATAGGTACATTGCAAATAAAACTTGAGCATTAAATTAAGTACAATAATATAAAGAATTTATAGGAAGTTCCTCCTTGAAGATATTCTTCATCCTACATGTTGTGGAATACAGCAAACGAAGAAAAAGACGCCTGTAGACATGAAAAGACAATAGAGAAGGTTTAATACGCAATGTGATATGATATCTCAGTGTGCTCATATTTCTTCAAGCAAATTGGCGAAAAAAATGTCCCAGTTGATTCCTTATAAAGTTAAATGCCATAATATTGCAAGTGTAGATACTAGAGACATATTTTTCCCACAGAGCTACTTAGCAAAGACGACAGTACTTATAGGTTCATGCTTTCAAAACCATTTTACAGACTGTCGCTCATTTTGACGTGACAGCCTTTTAGTTTCGTTGTTTCCTTTTACTCCTCGTGTGTGTACCTATTACTCACAAACTCGTGTTAGTTGTAAAAGTAAGCAAAGTGTAATTGTGGGTAGGTTCGTTGCATTTAAAAGTAAGTAGGTAGCTACTCAAGAGACATTCGATGTTGCAGCTTCAGTTTCGGGCGAAATGTTCATGGTTGATATTTAATAGTGAACTTTTAGTGCATTAAATTGCTTTACTTTTCAGTCTCATCATCATCATCATCAATTTGTACACAGCAGACGCAATTACTACTCATATTTCTTCTCTGTAGTTGTCCAATTCAACAAATGAAAAGAAAAAGTGTGCATTTACACAATTTTTACTTTTTAAATAATTCAATACTGTACAATTTGGTCGAAACATTTTCTACCACCTTATAGCTGGTTTTAATTACTTAAATAATTTTTACCACGTTTAAAAGGAAAAAAATTCCTTATTTTGATTGCTCCACAAACCAATTTTTTGCTTGACAATATCTAACTTATTATTGATATATAAAATTTATAAACTGAATGTTTTTTCTTAATAGGCAACATAATTAATAAAATGCTGTTAGTACTTTAATTTTTAATTTCGTCAATTCATTAATTGCCCCCTACCATCATTAATACATACCCCAAATTCATTTTACAGGGTTACAGGGGGAAGGTAGATCCTGAATATTCTATCCGAAACATAAAATGAATTGTAAAAAATGATTTCTCATATATAACAATGAAATAAAATTGACCTTAAATTCTGAGACATTTTTTGTCTCATATCCTGTGTGCTTGTAGTATTCTTTCGCTTTCGCTACTTATTGTTTGGGAAAAGTACAATTATTCATAACTAAACAATAACTTATATTGTAAATCTAAGTAAACACAATAGTAATGTCCTAGTAGAGCAAAATAGTACCAGAAAATGAGATTTTAGCTTATTATCATTCTTCTAGCTTTGAAAATACATATTTGTTCCTTAGGTGAAACGAAAGAGAAAAACGTTTACGGCAACGCACGCGGCAAATAAGCGAAAACAATGCAAAGTTGAACTTGTAACCTGTAATTTCAACTTGAGACTATTTGTCTGGCTCTGTGTTCTTATAATTGTGCGTCTCACAATGCACCAACAAAGCAACAAACCAGCAAAGATTCGATTTGACCGACTAAAAAATTCACACAGTTGCATTATTCCGTGCATTTGCATGTAAACAGTAAATTAAGATATATACTACAGCTACTTAAACATCGCCATACCTAAAAAACTACTTAACTTACATGTCTTTATACCTACTGCCTACAATTTCAATTTCCCATCCTTGCAATACACAACACAGTTAACTTTTAACAATTATTATTACAGATCATGCTAAGTGCAACTAGTAAAGGTAAATGGGCAATCACATCATATAATAGAAATGTTTGGGTTTTCCTGGCAGCAAAAAAAAAGAAAAATTTAGTATTTCGTCCTTTGTACAGTCTACATACTCTGTGAGAGAAGATCGTGCCCAAGGAGGAATTTCGCATGGCACACTCACAAATCTCAACGAATGCATAGATAAATGTAACATGACGCATTGCCTTTGGGCAAAGCAATGAGCTTTACTAAAAGTTCAAACAGAAGTAAAGTACAAGTAGGTAAGCTACAAACTCGTAATAATTCAGTAGTAATAATCTGCTTGTAAACTAATTTGCCTAAAAACATCAATCTTTTCTAGAATGAACTGTGCTTTATGTACAATACTCTTTCTTGAATGAACACAACAATAAATTACACTTACACGACAGGAGGCAGCAGCTTTACGAATTGTATATAAGTCTCCGCTATCAAGTTCAAAGTAAATCATATAATGAGAATGAAAGGGAAATAACTAATAACACAAATAATGCAAGGAAACGGACACAAAGAGTTCATGCGAGCGTTTTCTAAGTAAATAATGTGAATATTGTACTAAATAATACACTCATGTAAATAATATTTTCGTTAGGAGAAATTGAAAACGAAAATGAAATTTCCATTTCAATTCAGAACGACGATTTTCCACGTAAAAGAACATGCAAAGACGCATATCAATTATATTCAGAGATTGAAACATGAAACAAGACAAGAAA
This sequence comes from Pogonognathellus flavescens, assembly GCA_019776165.1. NCBI lineage: Eukaryota > Metazoa > Arthropoda > Collembola > Entomobryomorpha > Tomoceridae > Pogonognathellus > Pogonognathellus flavescens. The sequence goes on along the minus strand of JABASD010001141.1, from coordinate 2,624 downwards.
ATAAAATACGGTGGTTTGTTGGTCGCATTCGCATTATATTGGAGTCAAAAGTCAGAAACTTTTCTTTGACAGCTTTCATGTGCTGTAGCATGTGCATAGAGATTACTCCACGTTAAATCTGCTCATGTTTATGGGCGAGGTGTGATTTGTACGTGAAGCATGAACATTTTATCCTCTTTAGAATGGTAATCGAAATTCTAAACAAGTCAAGTACAAGTATTGGGTAGTCTGTAACAAGAAATCTCTTCGTAACAAGAAATCTCATGTGTTTTATTGTTATTTTATTAGTGGGGATTTGAATTACAATTTTGTGTGTGTGTTTTATTATGCATTATGGCTCCTGCATGAAAAAATCAGAATTATAAGCACGTATTGCATATTATTCACAGAGAAGATCAGAGGAAAACCCTTCTGTTTCACTTGATTGAAAATATTGTAGACATTTTGACTGTTGAAAGCGACCAACTGTGTTTAAATGACACCTTCACGTAGTAAATACTTGGACTGATTGTGAGATTTCTTGTAAACTACCTTATTGTTCATAATCTCTGTTTGGAATAATATATTTTGACCTTTTACAAAGCAATAGTTGTGGTTAGCAAGGAGCAATTTCGAAAATCTCTGTTTGAGTGAAACTGATTGACCATATCAGTAATATTATGCTCTCTCTCATTAGTTGTATTGTGTAAACGGATGTAATGGTAAATGGGAATGAAAACAAATGTTTCAATTTGTGTTCTATATGAGCTTCAAGAAAGTTTTTCTTATCTTGTGATTTTCGAAAACAGAGAAACATGACATAGAGAGCGCTATATAGAGAGATGAGTTGTTATTTTGTATTTTTTTATACTACGTTAACAGGTATTTGTATTCTATGGGGAAAAAATTTATTTAGCACAAAATACCTTTGCAAGGATTTCCTTTTGGTATTTCTACCAATAGTAGGTATATAGCAATTCTTTCTTTAATTGAATTTCTTGTAAACAAACGATCGTAATGTTACTGATATAAGTAAGGTAAATGAAAAAGTAAAGTAGATCTGTGCTAGGCTAATGGTTATCGCACATATTGTGTGTATTTATGTATATTTATTTGTATGGGTAGGTGTGTGAGAATTCATGTCCATTATAGGTATGTCTATATAGTGTGTTGGTTTGTATTTATGGTGATATTCCCTGATTCCTGTAATAGATACACACATTATTGTAGATAAGATAGTAATGTAAAGCGAATGGGATTTTTATTTTATAGAGGCATTTCATTGTATTTCCATTTCTTTGCAGGAAAAATCAAAAACATTATGAATTACAGTCAAGACAGTCATCCTGTTGCCTTTTGAGGTGTAAAAATACCTCTACTCTACTGTTACTATTCTTGTTTAAGTGTACAGTGTATGGATTCATTGTATCAAAAGAATAATTCCAATTAATTGGAGTAGTAAGTTATAAAAGAACGTAATACTGTATTATCATTACTATACATATATGCTATACCTATGGGCTTGTGTGTGTGTTTACAGTTTATATAGGTTGATACTGTATACAAAGAAAGTGAATACATACACCCGTGTGTATTAATGTAGGTAATTTAATTCAATAGATTATAGTAGTACTAGGCACTGTGCAATTATTTTCTTGTGTGAAGTAAACTGTTGTTGTTTCTAGTTAAAAAATGCATTAGGAAGTTTTTATGGGTCAACACTGTCTGCTTTAAAGGAGTAGCTAGTGTATCGTAAAGTTCACGGTCAATAGAATCAAGTTACACTTCAGTCTATATTTCATTCTGCAGTAAATGATAATTATTCTGCGTGTGTGGATGGGATGAACATTTAAGCCTTGCTTATAGGTGCAAGGCTTAGATTCGTAAAAGAAAGATGAGAATTTCTTTGTTTACTCGTAAATTCTAAATGCGTGCTATAAATGTCAATAGTGTTGCATGTACTTGTTTTTAGTGGGGATTTTGTTTTGTTTTATTTTTGAGATTATCTTGGAGATTTTTTTAAGCTTGATGAATTCTGCTGTTGATTTAGTACCATTTAATGCTACGGATAAATTCATTTAGTTTGTTTTATTTTCTGAACTAATTGTAATGATTTCTTTAGGCAATTATGTATTAGGAGATCTAGCGTTATTCACGCTTCAGTGTACTAACGTTAGACTTCTGGATTTGATAAGCACGCAAATATTTACGCACACAGTGCACACAAGATTGGAGTTTTGTAGAATACGGCAGATAAACAAATATAAATTGTAGGGGCTAAATTCATTTGTTTATTATTGTTTTTTAAAGCTTGTTTCATACACGCACATAAAGTAATTTGTATAGCTTATTAGTAGGTTTTCTACAGTTTCTGTTGTAAATTGCTCAACCATCAAAATAGGAGTTAAGTTCACATTATATCGATTACATTGGTTAAGTAGTTCATTTTATCTTCATTCATATAATTTTAGACGAGTCAGGGAAACTGAATGTTATTTGTGCGTGTCGACTGTCCGTACACGATGCGATGAAATCCATGATACTTAGGGGAAAGGTAAATAGATAGAAAATAATCTCTTGTATAATCCTCATTTGGGATCGGTACACGGATTATATTTCTTACCGAGCTTCGCTCTAAATTCGAA
>JABASD010001140.1:0-46976 GCA_019776165.1 Pogonognathellus flavescens | reverse complement strand
GTTCCTCTGTGTAACCTCTCAGAATCAACAAGGGTCTAATTTATTTTGCTGACCTATAATAATGTCGAAACGACAGTGAAAAATGCAGTCAAGTGGGACTTTCTGGGCCGAGAAAGAGTCGCATTATCTATATATGGTAATGGGATCCTGCAATATAACACACAATAACACACAAACCGGTCAACACCGGGTGTAGCGAAAAAACGAATTTACATAATATTTAAAAAAAATGTATCTTAAAATCACACCATTGACTGTTATGTCGCAGTTTGTAAAGATGATATCAGCCTAGAGCTGTCGATGTGTTATCAATCAAATAAAGTCATCAAATCAAAATCAAATCAAATCAAATGTCGCAGTTTGTAAAGATGACTCTTAGTCGACGATTTTGTACGAGGAAATTGTTGAAGTTTAAAAGCTTCCGTATAATTTCACTTGACTTTCAAATGAAAATTTACATTTGAATTGCTCATAGGCATTGATATTACATATCTTCTCTTTTATATCGGAGAAATACTAACAAGCCTGGTACTTATACCAAGACACATTGATTGGGTCAAAGGTCATGAAGGAGTTGACCGATTGACCCCATCTCCGAACCTAACCGCACATTAGACCTCAATAGTATGTGCAGCAAATTTGAAGCATTTAGCTCAAACCGTTGTTCAGTTACCGTGCATACGGACAGACGGACACACGGAGGACACACGGACAGAGTGAAAGTGAAGTTATACAAACAACATTTGTTGTTTAAAAATGGTGACCGTTGCTTTTTTCGTCTTTTTTTGCTGGGTCCTCCGTCCAAAGTCCCGCATGCATTGTTCAACACTTTCTTCGCAGTTTAGAGACTGGGCTCAGCTGACTCTTCTCTTGTCTTTTTGTTCGTCTTCTTTTCTCTTTCGAAGTGTTCCACCATTGCAACTGTCTGGAAAATAGAGAGGAGAACATGAACTTAAAAAGGAAAGTAAGGCGAGAATATGAAGTTGAAAAGGAAAGTACGAGGAGCATGAAAGTGAAGGGATGTCTTGTCTTGAGCATTTCCTTTGCAGAAGGAGTCTGCTGCGTCTGTTGCTGCTCCTGTAGTTTATGAATGTGTTCTGTGTTTCTCACAGCTCTTCAACTTGAAAAAATAAAGTGGAATACATCGAAGTTTTTGTAAAATGAAAACCGAAAGAAAAAATGCTTGGAGAGTCTTTCTACTTTTGTGCTGCACCACGAGCATTTACTTCTTTACATTCAATCGCCTCTCTTTCTCTACATGCTTTTTATTTTCCACTATTTCCACGCTACAAATTACAGTGGAAGATATTCGTGGAATGAGCACGAAAATATAAAGCCCCAGCGCATGGGCTAATAATCATGTCGTTAATTTATAGCGAGCCTTTTCCTAAATAACCTTTGTCTTGTCTCCCATACTCATCCGGTGCTTTCCTGCCATAACAAAAGTTTCTCTTTAGAGCCAGCCACCATCAGCCACGATCAAATACGTGGAGAAACAAATAAAATAAATAAAAATATTTTAAACCATTCAGGCGGCTTCAGAGACTTCAGACTGTGACTATATAAATGGCAATCCAGTTTTTCCCCTTGGCTTTCTTAAGTATCGAATGATAATGGAAATTTCGTCCCTACATTTATTGTGGTTGGGGAAAGAGTTTAGTGACAAACACGCATGAGTCAGTCCAATGACGGTAAAACAAATACGAATTCTCCATTTTACAATTAAAGCTCTTCCTTAATTACCGTCAATGCTTTTCTAACTGTTCTTCGTCCATAGACAATATTGCTTCAATGAAGATGAGAAGTCATCGCTTGTTTTGAGTAGTACTCCCTTCACTTACTGTAATTGTTTCCACGCAAGTAGACCCAGACAGGCCAAGAATTTGCTGAGATGGAGAGTGAAATTGACGCCTGCTTTTCTTTTTTCATCTTTCCTTCCCCCACTCCCCTTCCCAAATGACAAAGCGTATTTCTGAAGTTAGAAAACGATTCACACTTGTTGGGAAACTTATTTCCACGGCTTATGAAAGAAGAATTTGCTCATTACGGATGTGAAAGTCTGCACATACGGTAATTATGAACTAATGCTACAGAATAATTTGACGCAGAGCACTTCCACGTCGGCTGCATTTACTGTGGAACTATCGCAGTGGTTAGTTCTGTTTCTGCAAGGGTCTTGTCACACGGAGCAGCACTAAATGTGTTTGGAGGAAAGTTGAGCTGGCTGGGGATGGTTGGACGGTGTTGTGTGAAATGGAGAAGACGTGAGTAATGGAGCAGAAGCTTTGTCTTCATCTGTCTCTTTTAGTGCAACTACACTCGGCAGTTCTTATAATCAGCACAACAGTCGCTCCTGACTTTCTTCTTCCGCTGCTTCTCGTCTTCAGTCATTACAAATAAGTAGCAGGAAACTGGAATGACATTCTCAGTGGGACAGGGAAACTAATGCCTTCCACTTGAGTCTCATACCAAGGTCCGCAGTTGGAGAAAGAAAAGGAGACTTCATTTTCATTGCCGCTCCTCATCGTGCCGTCGTCGTCGTTAAACTGCTGATTGTGTCATGGGAAATGTACACGCTATTTCTGTCTTTTGCTTCAAGTCTGCATTAAACTGCTTCATTTTACTTGTACACAATTCTTCCCAAATCATTTTATCGTCTTCCTTCCGTCCTTTTGCTACAATCCATCCTCCCACCTCCACTCCAACACCTCCGTAGTCAACAACTTCAAAAATTCATCCGCCCACTCTGCCAATAGCACCTCTCCAGCAATCAGTTTTCGTGTGGATGTCAGATTATCATAATGTGGACTGCAAATTCTGTTTCGGTTTATTAAGTGACGAAGTTACTTTATGGAAATCATAAAGCTGTCCGTCTGTCCGTCCGTCAACACGATAACTAAAGAACGGTTTGAGATATTTCGATAAAATTTGGTACACATACTTTGGAGGTCCAATATGAGGCTAAGTTCGAAGATGGGATCAATCGGTCAACTCCTTCATGATCTTTGACCTAGTATGGTGACTACTGTGTTAATACAGTCTTGATTAGGCAATGCATTCTAAACATTGTTATGTCAGTTTCGCTTATGTTTGAAAGTGAAATCTGCCAGCTTATGAATTTAAAAGACCGCCAATGTTTTAATATTACGAAAAATTAAAATTCAAGTTTATTTAATATACGTGGTCAGCGGAGTTACACTGCCACTAATACATGCAGTGTCGCAATTTACATGTTGATGTCATTACCAGGGTTACCATGTCTAAGTTCGGAATACAGTGTCACTGTCCCCTTCGTCACTTCTTTCAACCGTTACGAATGGTTTATTTTTATAAGTTTTATTATAAAAATCATTTGGTGACGATTCTTCTACGTTCGGATTTCTAAGGAAATGAGATTTGTTTTAGTTCCGAAGAAAGTTGTGGTGGTAGAAATATATTAATACATTTTTGAGGACCAGTGCAGTGTTGAAAAATTGTTTGGAAGTTGTGGGTTGTTTGTGTCTATAGTGACTTATTGGTAGTGAAAGGAATTAGAAAATGAGGATTTTGCATTTGTGTTTTAATTGGACAGATTTAGCTGGTGGTGGTTACGGGAATATTAATTCTCGTAGCGACGTCTGCACTACCAAATCCATTAATCTTCCTCCAGGTTTCATATCGTTTGTGTACTCAGCACAAAGGGAAGCAAAGTGTTGTAGCCTTTAAATAATGCGATAATAAAATATCAGCCTTGTTTCCGCACAAAGTAGTTGTTATGGTGTTCGGGTGAATGAGGGACCCACTGGAAGCCAACTGCTGAGACTGTTTGCTTTTACTTTCAGCAGCACCACAGAACCACAGCCCCTGTTACATTGACATTGCACATATTTTATTATGTGTACCAACATACTCATATAGGTGCATTGTAATCATTATAAACTTTATGCCCTTGTTTTTGTAAAATGTTGCAGTTAGATTAATAGTAGACTTGGGAACGGGTCGGATTCGGGTCGAGAAAACCCGAACTCGACCCGACATTTACGGGTAAGATCGATATTTTAGAAAATTAAATGGGTCGGGTTTGGACGGGACCAAAAAGTTTCAGGTTTGGGTTTGGACGGGACCAACACCCGAAAGTTTTGGTCGCAAAATAAAAGCAAATCGAAATAAACCATTCGTAACGGTTGAAAGAATTGACGAAGGGAACAGTAACACTGCATTATAAACTTACACATTGAAACCTTTTCAGTATGTCAATTGTGGCACTGTGTTATTAGCAGTGTAACTCCGCTGACTATATATATTAAATAAACCATTCTAAGCTGTAATAAAGTAGCACAAGAATATAATATTATTCACTAAGTCACCAAAGGGTTGTCAAATAAGTTAGCAGCAGAGTATCTATTCTGACTGTACATTATATTTAAAAACATCAATTCTCAATTCTCAAAACATTAGCGGTGGTTTCCAATATACGGTTTTCACTTCCAACCATAAATCGAATTCACTTAGCAGTATTTAAACTGCAGTGTATTTTTGTGGCTGCGTTAACACTGTGGTTATTCTGAAAGGTCAAAGTTGATGAAGGATTTGACCGATTGACCCCATTTTTCAATGGGACCTTTGTTGTGGTCCAGAGATTACGTATGAGAAGTTTGAACGATTTGTGTTCATCCATTCGTGAGTTATAAGGGTCACGGACGGACGGACAGACAGACGTAGACACCAATGTTATTATTATTAAAAAATTAAAATTAAAAATTATCATTTTTCGTAATATTAAAACATTGGCGGTTTTCAAATTCAAAAGCTGGAAGTTTCCACTTTCAAACCTTAATGAAAGTCGCATAGCAGTATTTAGAATGCATTGTTTATTTGAAGCTCACTATACTAGGTCAAAGGTCAGGAAAAAGTTGACCGATTGACCCCATCTGCGAACTTAGCCTCACATAGGTCCTCACTATTACGTGTAACAAATTTGGTCAAAATATCTCAACGCGTTCTCAAGTTATCGTGGTGAAGGACAGACGGACGTACAGTTTTGCCATTCCCTTAAAATTAAAATCAACAATAAAAGTATCAAAGGATACTTTATAGGATTCCCTTGTCTATCGGTCTGTCTATTCACGCGATAACTTTAGAACGAATTAACATAAACCGTTCAAACTTTGTATACGTGTTCTTGGGGTCAAAGGGAAGGTCAAGTTCGAAAATGGGGTCAATCGGTGATATAAATCATTGACATATGAAACAGTGCCGCAACATGCATGGGTGGCCCTGGTGCAAAAACCCAAAAGTGTGAGCCCGTCATTCCAGTGCTGTTACATGCGTGTGTGACCCTGGTGCAAATCCAAAAAATTTTGTTCCTTCATTCCCATTACAAAAAATTGTTGTTCAATTAAACAAATTCAATTGTTTTGGATAAATTATGGCAATATAAACTTTCGATACTTGATTACATCCGTCTTGAATGGTTTATTATTATTTTTAATTTGCTGCCCAACAGAAAGTTTCCGTTAATTCGGTTGTTGTAACACTCACTTCCTTAGCACGCTAGTCAAAGTGCAAGGAGAATGTTTTAATCAAGTTCCTCAGTACGTAGTAAAAATTTTCTAGGAAACTAATTTCAATTTTTTCATTGTTTAATTACATAGTTTGAGTACCTATTTGTAGGAAATGTGGTATTCGAACTGAAACAATTCATTAAATTTTATTACTCTTGAGATTACTAATCACCAATACAATGAAACAAAATAAATATAGGGATAGAATATTTTATTAAAATTAGTTTAACCACATAAGTTTACACGAATAATTTGGCATTATTGGGACGAAATTGTAGAAAGTGAAACAAAAGGGCGGGATTATTAATTTTGCCCTTAAAACGGGTCCTGACAGGGTTATATTTTCTGCCCTTAAAGCAGGTTCTGGCCGGGTTCGAAAATTTTTCCCGTTCCCAAGTCTCATTAATAGTGACTGACTGACAACCTTCTGCTCCGCTCCACCATGCATACCACGACAACTTGATGTACATCTACCCAATCCTATTTCATCTCCCGCATAATACTCTTTCACAGTTAACACCACAAACAAAGGGGCTCTGAACCGCACTAATAGTACCAACAAAGAGAATAACTAAAAAGAAAATATTACACAATACAAAGCCTACTCTCTCCACCGACAACATCCAACCTTTTTCCGTTCTAGATACTGTTTATTATTATTCATTATTATTCAGTTATTCGTATCAAACTTCATCTGGAATTGCACGGCTGCAACTGCACCATGCAGTAAATGGAAGCAGTTTACATTCTCCAATTTCTCCGCTCTTCACATAATTTATGGTTTCTTCAAATGACAGTAAATTGACAAGTATTTTTACTTGTCATTTAAATATTGAAGGGAGTTTTAACTGCTTAGCGTCAAATATGCAAGGGAGTATCTAGGATTCGCAAATGTGGGTTCTAGTTCGAGCGGTTGGGACTGGGAGGGTTCAGTAATGAGCTTTGAGGTAATTTCTGTTAAACAACCTTTCGCAATCTGGGGGGCTCAATTCTGATAGATACCTACGAAATACGCCCTTGGCAATATGTATTGTAATGTAATGTAATATAATGTAACGGCTGTAATGCTATTGTTGGGTGTACGAATTGGAATTGAAATGGACTGATTGATTTTCAGAAACAAAGTGTTGCCGATTGTGATGGGGGCACATCCGGACGACTACAAGCGAGTGGCACCTGAAAAGTCGTACATTCACGTGGATGATTTCGCCTCTCCGAAAGAGTTGGCGGCCTATTTGCATCAGCTGGACTCAAACGATGAACTGTACAACGATTACTTCAAGTGGAAGGGGACGGGGGAGTTTGTGAACACGCACTTCTTTTGTCGGCTGTGTGCCATGGTGCACTACGCAGAGCGGTCGGATCACAAACCTCGTTACTACGACGACTTCAACAAATGGTGGCGGGGCTCAAACGTCTGCACCCGCCGCTCTTGGCGAAATCAACCCGACATTTTCGGCCCCGACTACTACGACAAACAAAATACTTATCATCACCACCAAATTCAAAATAACGTCTAGTCTTTTTACGCCAGTCAAATATTCATGTTCCATATCCCGTAATGATAATTCAAACCCCCATCCCCGCATCCCACCCACCCGAGGTTCCTTTCCTGATTCTGAAACCACGCTGCCACAAATAAGTTCCCTTGTTACCTTTGTTACCTAAAAATAACTTTCATTACCAAAGATGAATTTCTTGCTGTCGTTACGATTACGATCCGCTAACTGGTAACTGTTTCATATTTTAAATTATAACTATTTATACAAATATTATTACTGTACATAATATTATTATTTATTTCGTTAAATATTCATAGTCTAGTGTAACTATATATAGAGTGGAACTACATAGAGTGTAATTATACTATCAAGTGCATTGGAAACGTACGTTGACAATTGACTTCCTTACTGTACTAATGGAGATTGAGACGAAGTCATTTTTAAAGTGAAGTAAATGATTTAAGATGTGTAGGTAGGTCTGGTAGGTGCTTAGAGACAGAAGCTCCCCCCGTAGCGGAGATTGCATTGTTGTGGATCAATCAAATAATGAAACTGAATCTATCACAAACATTACACAGATCACATGCCACACACGTCGTTACAATGTTCTATCTGTCTCAACTAACTATATGTAAACAAAAATGTGAATATTATTACAAGATTAATTGTACATGTGCACAAAACACTCGTTGACTAGTGATTGGGTTATTGTTGAAGAACGACACGAAGCAACTCGTTTAGAGTAGTCTAGGAATGAAATATTTTACATGTGCTGAAGAAGAAATGAATTAGTTTTAGGTAAATTATTGCTGTGAAATGTGAGCGTGTGAACTTTTGGAAGGTGGATGAGAGAGCATTAATTGATGATACATTCCTATAAATAAAACAGATAGAGCTACGAGTAAACTGAAAACTGAGTCCTGACATTACAATTACAACCCAACGCAGATACACGGAACAAAGAGACTACCCACGATCTTATCTCAATCAGATAAAGTTAATATAATAGAGAGGTCACGTTTTGACTGCCCAAAGTCAGCATTCACATTCATTTTTGAAAATGACTACGAAAACTTAGAGTAAAAATCTTTTAGCTTACGAAATGAAGATCTCATGTTCGTAGTGAGAAAGGAGTAGCAGCAGCATCGAATGACCTTGTTACTGGTAGATTAGATACTGCTTGTCAAGGTCGAATAAGAGTAGGCGTTAGACACATGCTTTTTCTAAAAAATGAGTGATACGAAAAAAGACCCTCAAAGAAATAAAAGTTCGTAATCACTTTTTGTAGCAGGAATCGAAATACCCAAAACCCATGGGTTTATCACTATATTAGTGGGTATTACTGGGTTTCTCATTTCTTAGATAAAGCAATGTATACAGATTTAAAAACCCCGATGGGTTTTTTCTCTACAATGTCTAGGAAAAATCTATGGTTCTTCGTCCTTGTTTCGTAGTCATTTTTTATTCTAAGTGAGAGAGTTTGGAGTGTGAATATCAGCCTCTTAGTCAAAACGTCACGTCTCTAATAATTGCAATAGTGTCCGCCGTATTTCCTCGAGAGTGTTGCCAGGCCACACTTTCCGATCCCAATTCCATGCTATTTGTCCACGAGCGCCCATGGGTAATGCCCGCCCATTGGTATTGTTGATGTATTGAGTGGCGAAATACATTATATACAACTTACAAAATCGAGCTGAACTAAACAAATTAATAGTATCACTGGAAGGGAGTTTTAACAAACAGTTAACTCGGGTTTCATTACATAAATCTTATCACATGCCACTTCAACACTGCATAAACCACATGGGCATTCCTGAGCGCCCATACCATTGGCGTTTGTGCCCATACCAACCCATGGACGCCCAGGCAACTCTCTAATTCCCTCTTCATTCAAATTGTAGGTTAAGTTCTGAATACTGCCATTAGCAATGGTAGTACAATCATTTGACAACAATCCCTATCGTCAGTACTAACATTACCAGCACTCATACACATTCTACCCGAATGTTTTAGCAAATTCAAGGGCTTAAGCAAAAATACAATTTTAGCGGGAGATTAGACTGACTCTTAATACGTTCAATTGCCTAACAATAATAATAAGCTTGGATAATAAGCCCTTGGACTTGGAAATGATTAAACTTTGTAGGGTTAGGGAGGAATACTTGCTATTATTTTGAAATTCATGTATAGGTTAAAGTGAAACTAATTAGCGTGCTGTGTTTATCGTTAGGGGTTCTAATTTTAACGTTGTGCATCTTCTTGGTGTTATTCTTACCCGATGTATCAATAACGTGTACGAATAAGGCGTAGATTACCACAAGTCCGTGGCATAACCCTCACAATACAATTAGCAAGGCATTTCTGGTGCAAACTCATTGCCAGTTACACAGTGTTTACTAAAGGAAAAACGAATCGGACTTTTATTTGAATTCGGTTTGTTTCAAAATCGAACCGAATCGGGCTTTTGGAACGGATTTGGAAGTGGAGTCAGTGGAGAAGTTGTTATCGAATTTGACGCGGTCCGTCAAAATGTGAGCCGAAAATTGTGGATGAGTGTTTTGCATGCTGTAGTGTATTTAAAAGTAAGCTGGTTTGTGCCGGTAATACATGATGTGTGTATGATATTACTTAAGAGTGAGGAATGGGTTCAGTTGTTTATAGACGGAGGGGTATTGTAACATTAATGAACGAATAAATGTTTGCAGTCAGGAACATGTTTCAAGGATGTTTCAAATCCGTAAGTTGGTTGTGGTTGGGATCCTCCGAGTCATCCCACGACTGCCCCAAACACAACTCATTTGAATTGTTAACGAAAGCAGACTCCGTTTACAACTTCCAAACAGTTCCATCCCAACAAAGCCCCTAATTTATGGTTTTATCTCTTACTTCCTTCTCTGACTGCACAGCTATTTTCCTTTAGTCAATATCTTCCATCTAAACTAACAGTTTCAGTTTAACACAATTTAAGACCCACCATAAATTTGCTCTGACGTTTTTAGACGGATTTTAACTGAAAGGAACGTGGAACATGCTACTTGGCTATTAGAAAGGACGAGACACGAGGAGAATGCTTCTAGACCTGCATTGTCCTTAAAGTCGCATTTTCCATTGACTTGATTATCCTCAGCTTTGAGCCCAGTCAAATTCATTTGGCATCGCTACACAACGAACAGTATCCAGCACTTTTTCAATACTTTGCATTATAAAATGCAATGTCATGTCTGAAATGAGTCCCGATGCGCAGTCATTTTCCTTCTCTGCTCTGCACAAAAACAGTGAAAGAACGCTAGAAATTATTTCGTCTTAAGAATATTTGGAGAAAAGTTCTGGTTTGCGTGTGATAAGTAAATTAATTGCACATTGAGCAAAAGCCAACTGCAAGAGAACATGATATTTCAATATTGAACGGAGTGGAAGTTAATCGCGTTGCTTAGAAAATGTTTGAAAGTAGGGGATCGATTTTTATTCCTGAGGATTTTTCTGGAGATTGCGTAGTTGAAAGGGCAGTGAAAGTCACAATGTTTTCTTTATTGTGTAACATTTAATAAGAGCATAAATAAATAAAAATCTCATCGAAGGAAAAGCAGAAGAACATTTTCTGTTAAGATTGTCGCAAGCTGTGCTTTCTCATGGCGAACATAAAAGGACCGTAATGAATTCTGTTATGCAGAATGTTCCATTAAAGCTGTTGAAAAAACTTCCTGAGCCTTGTGACGGATTTCCGGTGACAAGAACTAAAAGTTCTTGTCAAAAAAAATCTTCTCTAAAAGAAAGAAATATTTTCTCTTTCAGAGGAGTCAGGTAGCAGCAAATATTTTCTGCCATCCATTTTTCTTTCTTGCCAAAAATGTCAACAGTAAAACGTGAGAGGCGTATCTCGCTCTCGTTTGAATTTGGATGACGATACAAAGTGACGGTCTCTCGCGCTTCACCTTTTCCTTCCCCACCCGATGCTTTGTGCTTCTGCTCCAACAACATCTTCATATCCTTTTGCTGAAAATACTCATAAATATCAGAATACATTACCTACTCCAGAAACTTAATCTGTTTCTTGTCTAACGTTAATAATGACATGACTATGTCGCTAAACTAAACGACATTGGTGCGTGTAGAAACTTGCAGTAGAAAAAGTTGGAAATAAGGAGGAAATAAAATAAGTCTTGGAGCGGTCATCACAAAGGCAATTTGGGATTTGTGCAAGTTGAGCTCGGGAGATTTATGAAAAATATTTGGTGATTTGTCCACTGTGCTGGAAGAAGTTTTGGGAGTGGGGCAGGAGGAACAACACGGTTTCATTAAGCGAAGAGATGGTACATGATGGCACTAGTCACGTTCCCGCTAAATGTTCTTCTCCGCCACCCAACAAAGCGTTATCATCTTTTCCATTATCCCTAATTTATGGCACACATCCTCTCACTCCGCTTTTGCCAACCTCTCCACATCTTCTCGTCGTCTCTAAACATCCCGACATCGTCCAGGCTTACAATATCAGCACAAACGCCAACTTTCAACTAAACCTCACGTTTCCTCACCCACCGCCGTACTTTCATCCATAAACCAACCACCCTCTCTACCTCTCCTCACCCACCCATCAAAAGTAAACAGCAACAAAATCAAAGTGAGACGCTTTTGCAGAGACACGGTCTGTTTGGCTGATGTGGGTTTGTGGGCGACATGTTTGGACATGGACAGACTGAGCGTTGACGAAGTGACTGAGTGACTGGACTGTAATGGGCAGTGTTTATTGTGAAAGTACGGTGCACGGGACATTAGTGGGTAAAGCGTTGATTGGTTTGGGAGTGGGACTTGTGACGTGAGGTGGTAGTGGACGGAGTGTTTGTCGCTTGGTTTGTGTGTGGAGGGAAAGGCTTTGGCTGTAGCGACAGACGGGTGTGGAGGAAGGACTGCTGAAGCGAAAGGCTGGAGAGGGACTTTGGGAGTTTATTGTGAGCGTCTTTGCGTGGAATGATGGAATGAGCTGGAGAAAGTAGTTGGGGCACATCAGACAGAAGTTTGCTGATAACTAAGAAGAATAAGAAGAGACTGGAGCGGAGAGGACACAACTGTCAACCCATCCATGGCAGCTTACAATATTTCTCCTGCCTTCTGCCTTCCACATAAAAACTCCGCAACTCTCGCCATTCTCTCTGTTCCTTCTTCGTCTGTCCATTCTACTTAACTTTTTCATTTCAACCAGCTACACAACTTTCTCTATAATCATAAAACATCCTTTTCACATGTACACATCCATGCTACACAGTCCCATCTTTGCTTGCACAGCCACCAATCCACTCCACTACAACGCTCACTTTCCTCTTCCTTTATATACCAAATTTATAAATTTATAAAATATTGCTCTCATTTCCTCCTTCACTTTTATCTGTGAACAATGTATGTCAAAACATTTTCATTCTCGTTGCATGTTGTTCCTTAGGCTGCTAACTAGCTTCAAATTTAAAATCATGAAATGTTTCAACGAATGAAGACGATTATTCACGTGTCAGATACGGTAATTGTAATGCACATTTTGCAGTAGCGCTTGCAAAAGAAGAAAAATGTGTAAATGTGTGGGGTAATGTCGAAGGAGAAAATTTCAGTGAGGTGTGTGGAAGGAAACGGAGTGTCATTTAGTCAAACATTCACGTTCATTGTCATTCTACATTTCCGACTAATTTTAATGCTTGAATGTATTACATGGCTGTAGCCGCATGGAATATACACTCCGCCGTGTCTGTGACTTGACGCAAAGAAGAATGCGGGATTTTGTTTGTGAGTGGTAAATTGTGTTGGGACCTTGCGACATTTGGTTCTGTGGTTGTTCTGCAACCAAATTGTGAAGGAATTTTGCATGCTTCTCAGGTGAGACCAAGACGCGATTTTCGGAATTTATTTCTCAGGTGAGGTCAACACGCTGTTAGGCTCTCATTTCATGTTCCATATTTTCCTACCAAGTATTATTCTATAGGTCAACTGCACAGGCTGTTTTCCATAATGCTGTTTTGAAAGGTAATAACGCTCTTCTTCCACCACACTTAGAATTAGCTGTGGTCTCCAACCATCTTCAACTCTTCACGCAAAATTACAAAGACTGAATCCACTTCGTGCAGATACTGCAAGTGTGCTTCACGCAAGTTCATTAAGTGTCTGCACATCTTGCAACTCTCCGATGAGACTGCGGATGATGACTCTACCATTGCCTCAGATTTAACGCACAGCACAAGGCAAAAACTGTACGAATTAATTTTTTAACTACCCGTTTCTCCAGTCTGCGAACATCCAGCATAGCCCAACATGTAAAATGAAGTTTGGGAATTGGTTGGGTCTCATCTTCTCATTGATGCCCAAGTCAATCTTCACTGGAGCATTACATTAGAAATACGCCAACTTTTATTACGTGTCGGAGAGATAAGACCTTGTCGCGAAACGCTTTCCTGTCCGTCTGGGTGCACGTGCACAATTTGCTCACGTGTTATGAATGTCAGCTATTTGCGAAGCAGATCGAGTTGTTATCCGTTCAGTGGTATGTCATCTACGCGTAGTGATGGCTAATACAGTCAGTTTTCTACTTTTGATGAGGCTTTGGATGCGCTGACTTTAACGTCATGGCATTGATTGAAAAAAGTGAATTTGAAGAGAGGTGGCTGAGGTTCGTCTGAAGAGTTGGACAATCGCCCTGTCATGCTTCACGTGCACATTGGCCGGGCTCTGTGTGTGGATGAAACTGGACATTTCCCTACCATGACGCTACTTCGTGTCAACCACTTCGGGTCTGTTTGACTGATTTGCAATTTCCGTGTTGCGTTACTTAGCGATGTATATCCGAATTGAAATGTTTTAGCAGCCAAGCGTCTTCGACTCTTCTCTCAGTTCTCTCTTAGCTTCTTGCTTCGTCCACGTGTGTTGCTCTTCACAAGCGGAGGATTTCATGGATGATCAGTTTCTTTCTCGGCACGGAAAACTTTGCACATTTGTTTACTAGCGCTGCTTAGTAGTTTTAGAGGAGGAAGGTTGTACTTTAGTACTTAGTTTTCCCTCGATTAACGCTCCCAACACGGCAGTTCAGCCAAATGGCGCATCTGTGTACAAATTTATGTAAACGACCCGCGGATCCGCTGCATGCTAGCGAAGCATCATCATCATGCTTCCTATTTCCACAGTTTATCTCCCACTAACTTTTATTTCACGCACAATCTTTCTTCTTTTTATCTTTACGCCTCTTTTAAGCTGTCAAAGTCACTTCCCAACTTCTTCTCCTTCCTAATCCACCAATTACAATGTCCAAACAGATAAAATTTTAAATACTTTTCTTCTCTTCCTCTGCACCAATAACTACACTTTTTTATTGCCAAGCATAAAACAATCCATTTCATTATTCAACCATCGGTTAAATTTACACGCACTCTTCGTCGTATTCTGCAATGCATTCGAGCGTTTACTCCTTTTCTACTTCGTCGTTTTTGTAGTTAGTTCATTATCAAATGTACAAATATTACAATTTGAAGCGGCAAGTTTTTGAAAATACAAAATCTCTGTGCCTAAAATCGGAAAGTTTCAAATTGGATTTCTTCATTTATTCTAAAAATTCCATCATCAATCAGTATTAGGAGAATAGTGAAAATGAGTTATAATTGTAGATGAATATAAATGCGTTTGTGGCTATATAAATAAACCGGTTCAAAATGTGGCGTAAACAAGTAACTAAGTGAGCAGTGACACTGTGATGTGAACCATGACACAGTAACATTAACTGTGACATATCGACACGTACACTGTGAAACCGTGTTAGCAGCAATCTAACCAGCACATGTATTTACAAATATCATCATTTAGCATTTACGATCTGCCAATTCAAATTCAAATTTCAATTCAAATAAAATGAATTGTTCTTTTTCCAGCTTAAGTAGAATTCACATAGCAGTATTTAAATTGTAGTGTGTTGTTAACCAATGAACCACTAGAAGACGTGTACCAAGTTTGAAGTTTTAATCTCAAACCGTTCTTGAACAGACAGGACAAACAGACGGACAGACACCAAACGTGTTTGCAGACAAGTAACTTCGTTACTTACTAATCGAGGGTTAGGGATAAAAGACGTTATTGGAAGAGAACAGGGAAAGGATTGGAAGGAGGATTAGAGACAGGTAGGAGCGAAAGTGGACGTGGGACGTGGTGGGAGGAAGTAAGAAGAATTAAGAAGTGGTGGCTGTGCTTTGCAGTTTCATTTCCTTTGCATGGACGTCTCATGGAAAATGATTTAGTTGAAAATTGGACGATTGCCTTCAAGAAGCGACGCGAAATATTGACTGTTTTTCGGGTTCCCAGAAGAGTGCTAACTAAATCTACTTTACTGGCCATTTCTTTTGAAAGTGTAGCAACTACGTGGACTGTTATGGCACGGTGTCAATTCATTCAGGTTGCTTCTGCCGACTACTGCCACTTGCACTGCCACTGCCACGCAAACACCCGGCCTCGTTCTAAGCGTCTGCTCTCCCATTGGCTGTTCCCTCACATTATGCACAAGCAGTGGCTAATGACTCTGTCGGCTATGTAGATCTCACTGTCGCAGACAACGGCTAATTCCATATTCACCTCACTTTCCTCCGTTACACATTTCTTTTCCCCATCCTCCAATGGTCGCTACACCTAGCAATGAGCAACGCTACACTCAACGAACCTTCTCTACTCCTACCATACCAAGTTGGGGTGCTAGTCTCACTCTAATCCACTCACAATTCAAACTTCGCACCAAAATAACGCCGAAATATTCAACATTCCTAAATCGTCTATTATAATAATTGTTTTGTGTTTTAATGCAAATCAAAATAAAAGGATTTAAAACTGACATAATATATTCGGATATATATAAGTGTCCAAATTATATATTCGTACATAATACATATAATTTGGAATTGAAAATGGCTTTTTATCAAAAAAGAAAGTAGCTTGTTCACAAATTTGAAGACGGTTCCTTGAAAGTCCCTTGTTTTTCTATCTCCCCATTGGTCAACAAAATTTTAGAAGACCATTTTGACCTTTTGACAACTACATAGCCAGTTGTCCAGTTGTCAGTAACTATGCGAACATCGTGAGTAGAACCACACGAACTTCAATGTATTCGAAATGCATTGCAAATAAATTACAATTGTTATTTTGCTAGCTCTGTACGTACAAGTGACACTTGACAAATGGAATGTGTGAAGTGGGAAACTGGAAGCATTTAGAGGTTTTTGTGTTTAGTGAATTAAAAAGTGCGTGGAGTGAATGGGAATTGGTCGGAGGTTGCTGGTTAGCGTGGAAGGCGGAAAGAGAGGAACTATTATGGGCTGCTAGTAAAGTTATGTTGCGTTGTTCCAGTTCTATATTCAAATTGGAAAGTGTTTTGGCTTTGGCATTGGCGTTCTTTGGTTTGGAAGAGTGTTGGGAGAAGACTTGGAGGATTTACATGGAAGCAGACAAGTCTTTATCTTTGAAAAGAGTAAGCTGAGCAGTAAAGTAGCGGAGCGAACGTTGTGCGAGGAAAGCGATGGACTCTGTTTCTATTTCTGGCATGTCTACTGCCATTTACAGTTGCCTGGGCTCTGGGCTGCGTATTTTGTGGCTTCTATCAGTCCCTGAGCTACTAAAATTTTATTCCGAAAGCTTATCTCGCCATGAAGCATCATCTTTCGCAGAACTGCGTTGCATATTGCTCCGGGAAACAAATAATATCCTTCACTACAGCTCTACAGTAGGTCTTTGCCAGATAAACTGAACGTATCAGACACCGCAGTTTACAGCATCCATTTTTGATATTATGAACTCAGGTATGATCGTAGGACAGGATACTCATTTGGCTCCACGCACCTTTCTCCCGTTCCTACCAATCATGTTGGCAAATACGCAGCACTCTTGTCAGGTCCTGTCTGTTCGGGTAGTCAGGTAGACTCGTGCAATGGATTGCTGTGCAATGGCTGCATACACTTTACGTTTAGCTTTATGTTCAACATTTTAGTCACTGCCGAGGCAGCCTAGGAGGAACATTGCCATCTCACACTATCCTATAATATCTCTATCTCCTGCAATATCCCATCTCTTTCCGGCTTCCTTTGCTTTGCCTTGGCCGCATTACTTATTATGGTGCCTGTTTTGATTCGGAGGAAGAGTACAGCAAAGTGAGCTAAATTTATGTGGCACTTTTCAGAGAAGTGAAAGAGAGAGAGAGAGAAAGTGGAGAGGAAGGTGGATCGTGAAAGAGAAGAAGAAAGTGAATGAAAAGCGGGTTACCCGGTAGGTTGTCGAAATTGCTGTGGATCTCATGTTGATGTGTAGAGGCGGCCCTCTGGGTGCACAGATCCCTCTATATAATTTTTTTTCAGTTTTGGTGCATATAATAACCAAATTGTTATAACTAATTTTATGCTCCAGCAAACAACAATAGGGGTGGACATCAAAATTATGGATGGCTTTCGGTTATTCACTTTTCAGCATCACCTGCTCTATTTTCCAATTCTGAAAAAAAGCTTCGCCTGAATGTGGTTACTAGAAATGGTCGGTTGGGTGCGAAATCGAACCGAACCGGGTTGTTGAAATCATTTTCGAGCTCCAGCCGAGGTTCCATTCTTCACAGTCGTCAACCATTTTAAGAAAGCTCTAAAATAGTTACTTTATGCACATAAATTAATTATTTAAAATCGTCAGAAATCTCTGCTTGAAATTCGAACTGAGCAGGAATTTTTGTGACTGAAACGAACTCGCACCGGAAATTTTTAAACTGAATTGGTGTTTACCATTTTGTTAGTTTTGGTCTAAATTATACTTCATTAGTTGTTGTTACTTTTTCAGTTCACATAATGTTTTTCTTCTCTCAAGAGCGAGTTCTTTTCCCTTTTTCAATTGGTATTTGCTAGTTAAATTCTGTATTTTAATCCAGATTATACTGATTTTGCATGTAAATGTAATTTTACACCTTAATGTGTGCATTGTATACGTTTAAGAGTCGAATGTTTATTCCTTACACAAGTAATTAGCGTTATGAATTATATCATATTGTATGAATAGGAAATATAATTCTATTCTATTTTCTATATTTGTATTTATTCTACACTCTAATTCAGTTGAATGTTTACGTCTGGATTTTGGAGCCACCTCTTTTGCGATAAAAGAGAGTAAGATCTTGCCCACCCACTGAAAATTGAGTGTTTGCCGCCACTGTTGAGGTACAGGTATAATAAATGTATTGTGTGGCTGGTATTTATAATTTGGAAGGCACTGAAAGAGTCGGAGGCTTGGAGAAGAGAGATGGGCAGAGAGGCAGCGAGAGACGCAGAGAAATTGTTCTGTCTCCCGTCTTAAGCCAAAGCCCCAGCCTTTCAATTTCGGTGCTCGGATAACGCCTTAGTCTCCGGGCAGAGTCACTTCACTCGTTTTCTCTGTGACTGCTGTGACTGTGATTATCCCGTCCCTGCGTCCCTCCTGCACTTCGTTCCTTCCTTCAGTTCCTTCCTTCAGTTCCTTCCTTCACTCATTCAGTCCCCACTACATTACATTCCACTCAAACTTCGCCTTCCTTGTCCTTGTCTCATCTAAAACTCTCCCGTCTCCTGCCCGTCTTTTATTGTCACGTCAACCGATATTTCTCCTCATCTCCCAGTCCATCTCCTCTTCCAACCCGAAACCAGCAACCAACCACAATTCCCTAAACAACTTACCCTTTCTGGATTTACTTACTTTGTATGTACAATCCACTCACATTCAGCACACAGACACATCAATTACGAACACAAAAGACGAGACGTGACTTAAGTAAACAAATGAACAGCTGTCCAGATTTCTGTGCAGATGACGCTCCAATATTTATGTAGCTTCCCTAATCATATATTTCTTAATGGTTTGATCAATCTGCTGTAGTGGAGGATAGCATGTCTCAGTTACTTTTCTGTAAGTAGTCTTGTGCTTGGTACCACCAAAATTATCGTGTAACAAAAATGGAAAATGTATTCAAACTGCTTTGTTTGATTACAGTGGGGATTGAGGAAGATCGTGTGACGGTCATTTCTCCGTAATCCGCGGGCGAATTTGTAAACGCGACATGTAATTCTGGTTGCAACGTGGCGTAATGTCCAATGCTCTGAGTCCGCTCCTCCTGTCCTTTCATGGTTAAGAAAGAATTGAGGACTGGGTTCTTCTTACTATTTCCAATATGAATAGGTAAGACTACTCCGTCGAATTTGTAGATTTGGAATGATTTGGAAGAGGAAGGACAGCGGTGGTGGTGGAGGGGGCAGAGGTGAAGTGCGAAGGGCCATTTTAGTATTTGTGAACAGCAACGGAAGGAAGTTTTATTGAAAGGCGAAACGGGGCAGTTAAAGTTGAAACAGTTGCATCAACATTTATTCGCACCACAACACTCGCTATTCCTCCATCCGAAACTGCTAATAATAAAACCATAAAATACGGGACCACGGGGAATAAAAAAGCAATAGTCGCCTTTTCAATGAACACAGCGAAATCGGGATTTCTCACTTCGTCAGTTGCTGATTCCGAGTGTTGAGTCTGTGGAGTAGTGGGCCTCCAGCTGTGACCTACAACAGAACCACTAAAAGGCTACGACTTCTTTCCTCCAACAATAAAACCGCCTTCAGGCTTCCAGATTCATTTTCATGAACTCCTTCAGCAAACATCAAATATTATGCACTTCAAATTGCAGCCAAACTTATTCAATTATTCATCAATTTATTCCTCTATTCAAATCCTTTCTCGTATGTAAATATCTCGACCTGAGGTATGCAATGTAAATAATTTATTTACTCCTTGGGAAAGCAACCCAAAAATGAGCGGAGGAACCGGAGGAAGAGGAAGGACAAATTTGCATAACATGAATCAGAAAAGAATTTGATACACAAATAAATAATCCGGATGCATTCCAAACAAACTGTCGCGGACTGGAAGCAAAATAATACAAGTCTGGAGTTTGCGTCTCTCTAGCCACAATCTTAACGCCATAACACAAATTGTAGCATGGAAATCCAACTTGTAGTATTGGACAAAATATTTTGAATTTTGGAAGTGTGTGGATATGAAGCAGACTGGTTTGCTGTGAAGAGAAATGTTGGTTGGGTGCGTTTGGGTGTTTAGGATTGTGCTGGTGAATTATGAAGAGACTGCCCATAACATGTTAAGCGCCTGTATAATGCAAAAGTGTGCGAAGGGACCTTGTGAGGCAAGGAAAGGAAGGGGGGGGGGGGGTTAAGGGAAAGAGGATTTGATGATGATGATGGCGATGGAAGTGTAAGGGACGGAAGACAAGGAGGAATGCAGCAGAAAGGCCGAGACGGAAGAAGCGTTGCTGAATGCTGTTGCGTTGTGTGTTGTGTCCAATAAAAAAGAAATAAATGTGAGTTTGTGAGAAGAACATAATGTAAGCGGATTGCAAACATTTTTTCCAGTTAAAGCTCAGTCGTTTGTCTTTGCCATCCGCGTAGCTGCTCCCCCCAACGCTTCTCCCGTCTCCAACTCTCCTCCTGCCTGGACTTATCAAATCAAAAGAAATTGCTCCACGCCATTTCCACTCTTCTGCGAATTGTCCATACAAAAACTGTTCATGTGCTGCTCACATATAAAAAGCTCCCAAGTAACTGAACCAAATTTGTGATTATTGGTTTTCTTGCCTTGTCCAACTTTGCAATATCCCAATCACAGCACAATCCAAGCCATTTATTTCATTCTTCGTCGCAGTTTGCCAGAGAATTTCTGTCACAGGACGAAACATTGAAAACATTTAACTACGCCGTTAAATTAAATTATTCAGTTCCTGTGCAAAGTACACAGATAGGACTAGTTATTCGAATGCCCTGCGAACGAATCGAACGAAGTGACATTACTAAGTATTTTTATGCAATTATTCCATGTGCCGCAGTTAGCAGTTTAATGTGTCCAGACACAAACCATTCTATTTCACTCTTTCCCAGTCGTCCTCACCATTTACATTCTACTATTTTCTCTCTTTTCCTTTCAATCTGGTAAAAAAACTCGTTTTTACACAACATCCTTTCTGTAGAAACAGAATGCTGGTAGCAGCAGTGAGATGGATGTAAGAATATGTCCTTTAATTGCGTCAATTACGTTCCTGCTTATATTCAGCAGTATTTGTTTCCACAATTTTCACTTTTTGATTTATTGAAGAAATGAAGTTTTTATTTTTGCGAAAGATGATTGTACCCTATATGAAATATCGTAACGTAACATTTAAACATTTAAAATAATGGGAAGACGGAAAGTTTCGATGTGCTTTGTGCTTATGAAATTAATTTGAAAGTAAGAAAGCGATGCGAAGCAAAGCTGAAAGTAAGTAATTTTGAATTTGTGTGAGTTAAGTAATGGATGGCTGGGCACAAGGAGAAATGGCGTAGTTGGAATGGACTGGAGGAAGATGGTGGTGGTCAAGTGCTTGTGTGAACAGGTGAGGAATGGAAGTTGGAGGGTGCGTGGGACTGGAAGAAAAGTTTGTGGGTGTTGTGCCTGGGAGACTGTTTGGATTTCTATTTGTAAGAAAAGCAAAGAATTGGGTGGGAGGATTGTTGTAGAAAAGTAAATGGAGGAAAGTTGTTAGTTAATGGAGTTGACGTTGATTGAGTTGTTGTTTGTGAGGGAGAAAGCGAAGAGAAAGCGAAGAGAAAGCAAAGAGAAAGCAGGAGCTGTGCCTTGGGACTCTTTTGGTGCTTCAAAGTAATTTAAGTGGAGGGAAGGCTGAAGCTGTGGCGTTTGATTCGAGAGGAGGAAGAGGCTGGCGGCAAATATCTCCGATTTCCACAGTGGCTTCGGTTTCCGCATAATTGCTATGCAAATGTCGAGCTTGACAAGGAAATCGGAATATGTTATCTAAACTGCGATAAAAACTGAAAGTGAGTCGATAAACAAACTTTTCCACTTTCTCCGTAGTTCGCCAACGTTAAAACAAAGCAGTCGGATCTGAAATGGCTGCGACGGGAGTTCTATCAGCCTTTGACTTGCAAATGAAATATGTAAATCCATGTTTTGAATCACCGGCTTATTTCTACTCCGCTTCTGCTCCCACTCACAAAGCCACTTTCACCCATCCCAATATCTATCCGTACTATCCTCTCTCTCTCTCGTGTTCCACATGTCCCTTCTCTATGTCCTTTCCCTACTTCCCTACTCCTCTCTCCCATTACCGACCAACACCAAATCAATCTTTTAAAATGGCGTTCAAACATCTCATTACAATTTACTCCCACATTATTCCGCAGCTGAGTCCATGGAAATAAACCCATAAACACAGGTCGAAATAAAAACACAGACACTTCACTGTCAGCCGTACAGGATCAAGAAGTAAAAATGAAATTGGCCTCGTTAGGAGACAGGATTTATTTGCTCCACTTATAATATGTTAGATGGTTGCTCTAAAAATATTAGTGTAAATCATGTACTTGTAAAGGTAGCTCTTCCTGCAAAAGTTTTCGCGACACACATTTCAATTTCCCATATTTTAAATTTGAAAGCGAGGGATGTAAAAGTGCGACTTGGGTGTGGGAGAGTGTCGATGTTTATTGGGTAAGTTAAAATAAAATGTGCGATTTAGTTCAACCTTTTATGAAGTGTTGGGATACATTTTGGATGTGATGAGATAATTGGCATGAAGGTGTGAGCGGGTTTTTAATGCGGAGATTGGAGCGGACATGGTGTCCTAGTGTGGGTAATGGTGGTTTAGTGGCGACTGTGTAGTAGTACTGCGGACATAAGCGTGGCTGGTGCGACCAAAGTTGTGGAAACAAACATTGAGAATTGAGACTGAAAGTTTTGAATGGAGAAACAAATTTTGTTTTTGTTTGAGGAAAGTAGCCATAAGCGGATTAGGAGAAACGCCCTTTGGCTGCGTGTCCTCCGCCAGTTTTCTCAGGCCCCTTTCTCCCACACTCCCAATACTCCCAAACATCCTCAACTTCACCTGTCCGTTAGGCCTGCCATTGAACGTGGCACCACCGTCTACTTTATTCGTTGACTACACTTTTAACGAATGGAATGCATGTACAAATATGAGTCCTAGCACGGACAAAGAATGAGCAGAATGGGATTTTGCAGGGATGTGTGTCTTGTGTGTTGGCTGAAGTGACTCTCATCCTCAGTCTTATTCTCCCGACCAAAAGTGTCAAGTCCTAAAGTCTCCACACACGTCAAACTAAAACTTCGTCTACAAATTCCAAATGGGTGTGTGAGGGGTTCTCAGGGTTTTCTGTGCGGGTGTACACTCCTTCCACCCGATCTGCGGAACACGTAAAACACAGCGAGAAGAGGCATCTTCCTTTGACCTTTGCTCCCTTCCGTAATGCACGCTGGAAATGTCCCTCACATTCACTAAAGTGTAATTATAATTCAGCAGTGCCACAATTACGACTCCCACGTACTTCAAACCATTATTCTTCTCGAGAGTTCAAACACATGCTCATTTTTCTTCTTGCTCCACTCATTTCTTTCATTCTTCACCAACACATTCCCCATCCTGTCAACTGCGATGAATCGTTAAACCTATTTTGTGCACATGTTTTCATGCATATGCTACAGACAAAATAATCATTTGTAATTCCTACTCTAATGATTTCGCAAATTAATAGTTTTCACGTGTGTCACTTATTGTTAGACAAATATTTAGAATGGTGATTATAAACCATTTTATTTGTACAAGAACGTTTAATTATTTTACAAATCGGGCATTATTTGTTAGACATTAGAATCCGCTTGACATTTGTAGTGTGTATGTAGTTGGTAGTTGAAGGATGGAGTCATTGTGATACCTGAGAGATATCAGCCTAGAGCTGTCGAAGTGTTATCAATCAAATCGAATCATCAAATAAATGGACAGTTGCATGCAGCAGTTCAGTCTACTGCTTAAAAGAGTAATTTGAGTTATTTCATGTGAGTTATGAATATATTGACTACTAGCTGTTGGAGAAACAGTACTGCAGACAGAGAAAGAGATTTTTGTCACTCTGCCATTATAAGAAAGAGACAACTAAGATTTGGAGAGGACGTTACGGAAGAACAACTGAGTGTACTTTATTATAATAGAAATGGGACACGACTTAAGAACATAAATGGAAGGAGAATATATTTTATCACCTGTAGAACTCTTAGGAATAGAAAATGACCTTCTTTATGCATAGCTGGACTACTTTTGCAGCAGACGACACATTCATTCCACGCACACGAATTAACTGTTACTTTTTCATTTCAATGCAATTACTAGTACCGGTTCCATGATTAGACGTAATTGTTTACGTAAATGCTAATTAAATCAGGCCAACAATTAAAAACTAATTAGCATGGCAAAGGTTTGAATTTTGTATTGAGTAAGCGTCTCCACACTCTCTGTAGCCACATTCAGTCATTTCACATTTGCGGCAGTTAATGCAACAAAGATGTTGATCCGTGACTGTGACTTCTCTTCGGCCACTTTCATTTCCATGAGTCCCGAAACATTCCGATGTAAGTTTAAACAGGGATTGGTATTTAAATACTCGACTACTACTAATAAATAAGCAAATGTTTTGTATGTGAAAATAAATACTTGAAGTGAATTAATAAAAGATTGAAACTAAGAATAAGACTTTCAGTAGATTTGACATTTTCTGTCTCACTCACTAAAATGGCACATATGTACATAATAAATTCCTATGTAGACTAATTAGTCTTGTAAGTGTAAGTTTCATTGCAACCACGGTTGCTACTCTTTCAACATTTAAATGATAATTACTTGTAGTCATAATTTATTGGCCATCAATCAGTGTAAAGTGTAAATTGATTTGTTATTAAGAAGGCCTGTGTATTCATATTTATCTATTTTTTAGTGCGTATGAGCGGCGTAATATAAATATACAAAATAAGTACTAAGGGTACTGCGAAGTGTGCAAAGTACCAGAGTCTGTGTAAAATGAAATTGTAATGACAGAAATACAAACACGTTAGAGGGCAGGGTTGCTGCTATTTGTGTCTGCTTTTATTGTTATGAATTAATGAGTGCATAATTAATTGTATATTAAGTGAATTAAGTGTGTGTTGTGCAAAGGGCAGTGCATGTTGCTGTGGGTAATAATTTATGAGTGGGTGATGCTAAAAGTCGACGTATGTGTAATGGTAAAGGACTAATAATGTTGTAAATCGATGGGATTGTCTACCTGTGATAATTACATTCGAGATGAAACTAAATTACATAGAATACTAATTGTGTAATGCTAACAAGAATATATCAATGATGAACTATCACGTTAATAACGCAAACGAGTCAACATCAACAATTCAAAACTGTAGACTTCTAGAGCTCTCATTGTATTCTACAATTAAGTAGAGCGAAAATTATTCGTACTGTAACTGTGTAAGTGAAATATAAGAATAAAAGTTGTCATAAAATTGCCGTCTCATATTAACCATTTATTCGCAAACCGCAAAATCTTCATCGACATAATATATTTCATTTCTCAGGTAATGTGTATTAGCAATCAGTGATTATGACACTCAATGGAAACTGTATTACAAGTTAAAATGCAATTAGAAATTTCTAAAACAAGTTAAAATGTTTCTTGAAATACATTTTTTTCTCAAGTGTATATCTGAAAGTAAAGCACTATGATGGTTTACATATATTTCCCTACCCCTTTTTCAAAATTATAATTATAATTTCTAAACGTCATGAAAATTTTAAAAAAACTATAAAAAACCTGCTCTAGTAGCCACTTTTAATTTATTATTAATATATCTGCCGTTTATTTTTATCAAGTTTCCTTTCTTTAGCCAATCATATATAGAAAAACATTTTTTGGACAAAATAAATGTTAAAAATAAAGGTAAATCATATAATTGAATATAATGTCATATTGTATTACTCAAAGTCATGTTAGGTCACAGAAAGTCATATACAAAACGTTCAAATCATTTCAAGAGCCCTTTAAGCTAAAAGGATGGTCTAATTTTCTTCTTCGTGTGGTAAAAATTTCTTTAGCTTTTAACATTTAAAGGAATGACCATAGCTATGGTTTTACTTGGTTTTACATTTGGTTTGCGCGTGGAAGCTAAATGCTGTGCTGACGACTTTTCTTGTTGAAGCGGCGAAATTGTGGTGTGTTTGTGGGAAATCATTTTGTGTCAGCAGTTGGAATGAAACTTAGCCGTAGCAATGCTCTCAACTGAAATTTTACAATTTATTTTTATTTGTGATGGTTTGTAAGATTTTGTGGCCTGTATTGTATTGAGAGTGACTGATTGAAACATATCAACTATTATTGTCTTCATTGTTTATTGAA
This sequence comes from Pogonognathellus flavescens, assembly GCA_019776165.1. NCBI lineage: Eukaryota > Metazoa > Arthropoda > Collembola > Entomobryomorpha > Tomoceridae > Pogonognathellus > Pogonognathellus flavescens. The sequence goes on along the minus strand of JABASD010001140.1, from coordinate 20,642 downwards.
AACTGGACTTCGGTGGTGTCCGCGTTGGGAATCATGAGATCAACTAAATGCACTGTACGTTGTTCATTATTTTTAAGAAATTTTCATAATGCAAGTAGCGGAGGAGGGCTCAATAACAAATTCCCCTGGACGATGTCTCAGTTTGCTATGCCAGAAAAAAAGGTTGTGCTGGAGAAGTTAAAAAATAAAATTTATGGCTATATGGACGGTTACGAGGAGTTTATTGGAATTAAGCAAGTGAAGGAGGCCCACAATAATGTCATACATGTAAGTTACATTTGCTTTGATTGTTGATCATCGTTATTAATTACATATCTTCAATATAACGTCAATTTATCAAATAATTAACAAATAATCATCCGGTTACGTAGACGTACAGTTGCGTAGAGTCAAACGTACAGCCAACAGCTGATGTTTCTAATTTCTAACTTTTGTTGTAGTCAGAAATGGAGTTTATGAAAGCTCAAGAACTTCGTCGAACTGTCCAGAAAAACCTAAACGATATTCAAAATAAACTCAGAGATATAAGATCTGATTTGGACAGAACCTTCAGAGGGGAAGATCGCTATTTAGAATTAATTAAACAGGTATTATTAAACGCTGTGATAATAAAATGAGCATTCTAATCAACCTAAGTACTTTTATTTTATTAATTATATTTTGATTCTTTAACGACTTTTTAAATAAAATAAAACTAGAATTCTATTTAACATTCATTGATGATGTAGAAATATCATTAAAATGTTGTTTTGTTGTTGGTATGCACAAATGATTGCAGGAAATAGCATTAGTGCGAGAAGAGAGAAGTGTCCGAGAGAAGTTCGAAGAATTCGAGAAAAATGAACGGGATTGTTTCAATGGATTGTCGAGTGCTTTGCGTCTCTCACACGAAAAAGAAAAGGCTCAAAATGAAAAAACGAAATATTGGTCAGTGATCGGATCAGTGATTGGAGCGGTTGTAGGAATCATTGGAACGACTATTAATTCGAAATACAAGATGCGGCAGATGAAGCAAGTTATGACTGAAAGTTCAACTCAGTCAAATTCTCTTATCCAGAGTCAACTGACAGAAGCTGTCGTACTTTTGAATGAAATGTCCAAGTCACTAAATAATAATTCTACGCAAAATAGCACAACGCGATTGACGGATGAACAGGCTACCAATATACCGCAACAACAAACATTTCTAGTCTCAAAGGATATGGAAGCTTTTCTCGACAGGTCAGAAAAACTAATAGGATGTATCGACAAGCTGGAGCAAAACTTGCAAACTTTCAATGTCAGTCCCCTTCCTTCCAAAGATGCGGTTCCTGTCGCACATCCTGCGAACAGCAGTCTGCAAAACTCAAATCAAAATCAGTCCTTAAGTGATTCTGCATTTTCTACTGCAATGATTACCGGTATCGCTCTTCTCTTTTGGTACGTGTTCCCTGCGGATGGATAGTTTGGTCAATATCTAAGTCGTTCCCTCAGATTCAGACAATTCAGATTGTTTTCCATTTAGTTAATATATTTATAAAAGATATTGTGGAACAACGTTTTGCAAAGTTGTTATTCACTCATGTACCTATCCTACCGCATGATTTGTTATTTATATTTTAGAATTGTGAGATATTATGTTTCGTCAAACGTGTGTGCTAAACTGTGAAATGTTGTGCTGAACAGTATATTTTTAGACTACAACTAAAATTGTATTGCGAGATAATTATATCTTTAAAAATGTTATAATCGTGTTTAGCTGCAGAAAAGACTGACTGAGTACAGTGTCGAACGAATGCAATGAGACAGTGTCATGTGAATACCAATAAATGATGCCTTGCTTTCCATTTCCAGTTCACTGTGAATTATTCTTGTCGCAGGAAGATATTAAATTTTAAATCATGTTGGTCGTAGTTCGTAGAGATGGATTGAAATGACAAATGATAATTGTAGTGGGTGTTGTTATTTGTGTATGGTATTGGTTTGTGGTATTTATTTAAGTAGTTTTAGTAGTACATACATTCTTAGTGTACACTATACAACAACGCTAATAAATATACTACTTTTACACTGTTCTAGTATACCAGTAATTTTAATTCATCAACATTTAACATCTTTTGCTTTAACAGTTATTTTTATATACATCATTTATGTTCCTACACAAATCTCCCTCTTTAGTTATTTAATCACGAGTGCCAAGTTTTCTGTGGGGGAGTCATATTGGTATTTTAGTTAGTAACGGATGTATTGCATTATTGCATAAGAGTAACATTTTATTCTATGTTATATACGCAGTCTGTATTATTGTATTACTTTAGTTTTTACATTTACCAGTAAATATGTGATCTTAACAATTATTATACCAAACATAAATTATGTACATCATAATCTACATAGACGAAATAAATGCTAAACGGGTAGTACATTTCTATTCTAATTATTATCAGTAGTAAAAACAGTATTGTACATTTTACATCCGATACATCCCATCCAGTAATTCCTCAGTTGCAATGTTGAGTACATTTCCCTTTATTAAACAACCAACTTGTTTCTTTCTATTTTAGAAATTAGAACATTCATTGCAACTGTGATTGCACGGTGGGATTTCCTTCTCACATTCTCATTGACTTGTTCATTAAACGTCTAAATATTTTCATACAAATGAAGAATTGCAAAAATCTTACGAAATGCTTCTAAATGACCATAACGTCTACTTTTGAAAAGAGACAAGCACCGGGACTGATTGTTAATTGTAATTAAAAACTGATTAATGTCTCTTACAAATCAAAAGTATTTTCCTTTAACAATGCTACTAAAAATACAGGGAAATAATACTTTGTTTGAAATATATGGCGTCCCTTGGTCCCCGCGCAAAAGATGTTTCGGCGAATTAAAAAAGGAAGGAAAACCGTGGAATACATGTTATCAGTTATGGTATTTTCGCTAATTTTTATCTAGACCTAACAAATTAAGATGAAATCAATAGTAACATTGAATAGTTTATGGATCAGTCAGATTGTGAGAATTTACACACTTATTGTTGCTTACTAAAAGATGAACTTTGAAGTTGTCCCCATGAATTTTTAACAACTTACACAATGATACTTTTTGGGACTTGGGTTACAGATATTGCGACACGGTAAAACAAATATTGATAGTAACAATTACTTACAGCTGCCGAGTTACAGTTTGATTTGTTATTATTAACATTAATCTTTATTTATTATTTATTATTAAATTACGTAGTGGGTGGTTGTTGTGTGTGTCCTCTACACGACTACCTTTTGATTTTGTATTCTCTACATCTACCAACTGTTAACTGTACACTACTAGACTACTTCTAGGTTTTATTAGAGTAGAACGAATATTTTCTTTATTCTTATTTTATTTTATTCTTAGCATTCAAAAAGGTAGGACTAGGATAGGACTGCTCACCACATTTAATCCTTTCATGTTTATGATCTCGCAGAAATGTAACAATAATACCTATAGACATTATGTAATTTGAACTTTGACACAAATACTTTATGTGTGACGAATAGCAGCAAAAGAGCTTTTCAGCATTTCTCTACTTCCTATTTCTATTAAACATGAAAGTAAATCGTACGTAACAAAAAGGTGGGTAAGTGCGTCAATAATGATTGTGTACATTGTACATGATGCACAGCACAGGCAATTAATAATACTATGGCCTCACATTTCCTCCGCAGAACATAATTCGTAGCTAATTAATACAATAATAATAATTCATAACACTAATTGTCCAACAATTGTCGATTTTCAATTATATCACCAATAATTACATACATAGAAATAAATGACGTGCATATAACTTCGTGCTGCTCCTTTCAGAAATACTTCGTCTCGTCTAAAAAATACAAGTTTGCTATTTTTTGCTACTTGCAATAATCGCAAAAAATTATGAATATAATCTGAGAACTTTATTTCACATCTTCAGAAACAATTTTCGAAACCAAAATAACTTTTTCACTTCGCTGTTTCAGTGAGCACTAATTTTGCGTTTAATTGTTGTAGCAATAATTGATTAGCTAATTCATTTTTGAACTTATTGGCAGGAAGAAGAGAATTATGATTTTGACGTATACTATGCACGTTGGTAGTGGTGGCTATTTACCCTCAATAATTCATTAATCATTTTCTTACATCATTTTATTAATGAGTTTCAGGTTGTGCGCAATGACATAATGACACTGCCGCAATATTAATACAAATTCTGACTTACTACTAGGTAGAATATTTTTGTGCTGTAAGGTACACATTCTGAATAATTTTGATGTTTGTTCAATGTCTAGTTTTCTTTACTTGCAAGACGAGTAGGTGTATTGCACTGCTGGATGCGACTCTGCGACGTAGCGCAGTAGTCGTCGCAGTTTGAAATAATCTCTAATAGTTGTAATATCGCCTGTGTGAATGAATACAAAAGTAAAAGCCTATTCTGATTGCGAAAAGAGTTCTGGATATTGCACAGACCTGCAATGAATTGAGTCCTAAGGGGCTAAAGGGACAGCAGCAGGAAGAAAGTTGAGGTGAGAAATATTATTAATGAATAATTACGCACTACTGTGCATTTATCCAGAGCAAAATGCATGTTACCGGGCATAGAAAAATAAAATGAAGGTCACTAACATTTTCACAAGAATCTTGGTTAGACCTGCACTGCGTAACCTGATCCAGAAAATTATTTTGCATAAAATAGTTTCTCCCCTTGCATTGCAATTTACAATGTCTCGCTGTTTCTATTCACCCATTGCCACTCATTGTACACTCAGAACGTTACTCAATGTGCGCCTATCATTTATTTTGCTATTATCATCAAGTCACGTCATTCCATTCATTCTTACGTAAATAGTAAATACACTCCATGTTTCCTAATAAGCTAAGTCCACCTAATTTCCTTCCCATTGCATAATTCTTCCTTTTCACTCTTAATTCGACAGATTATTTTTTTATTCTTGTTTTCACTCCAAGGATAGAAAGTAGATACACATATTCGATATAATAATAATATTCTTACATATTCTGTAACAATACAAATAATACTCTTTCCTACGCTACACTTAAATCGTCCACTCTTAAATATTTTTGGCAGCCGATCTCTACACACAAATCTTTTTCTGACACATTTCAAAAATATTATTCGTCATAATAACGAGTGCGCAAATAAAAAGAATACGAACTTTAGACATTCTTCCGAATTAATTCCTGTATCTCATGAAATAAAGTTAGGTGATGTGGACGTGGAGGTTGTTACAAGTGCTGCTGTTGCCGACTCTAGCACTAAATAATTGTAAGATTGTCATTTGCTGCGTTTAAAAATTAAACCTTAGTTCATCGTTTGTGTATTTCAGCCCGAGTAAAACCTTTTCTCCGATTGTGGTTACGAAATACCTAATAAATTAAGCATCTTTGATAAATCAATTATTTCGGTTTAAGGTAAACAGTGGGTGGTGACAAAAGTTGATTGGTTGATGAAAAGAAAATAACACTACGTGCGGCACTAATTAACAGTAAGAAGTCGAGGAGAAGAGGTAATATGAATGAATATTATTAGTATTATTAGTATGATGATGATAATCGTATGGCAGTTGAACGAATGAATAGTAACACACTGAAATAACTCCCCTAAGTCATATTTCTACTGTTGACTGTAATGTAACCAAAGTAAGTATTCGACGTCTCATGTGATAACAACGGCGATATAACGAAGTAAGTGGTACAAAAATAACGGTTGGATTTAACTCCAATTGAGTGCATGGCAGGTTTGCTTGGGAATGAAATGAACGTTGCTATGCTAATTTGATGATTCATAAGAGCAATCGAATGGCGAACAACGAAGAAGAATGTCATCGAATGATTCCAATGTGTGTTGAGTAACTCGTGGTCCTAATTGTCCATAAATGCATAATATACCATTCGCATTCTTCCAAATGTTCAAAACTAATTTTCTCTTTGACTCTGTGACTATCTGTACTGACTGTACATTGATTGTAACTAACAATAATATAACCCTAAAAAATGCACTGTACTGTCCGTTTCTGCAGCGGACAGCCTGGACACTGCAGCGCCTCATCAGCAGCGCAGTCCTGTTTCTAGTAATATAAAAAGTAAATGAACTTATTCAGCTATGGCGCTCATCCCTAAAGATGACAATAATTTAACCGTAACTTTCTTGCACTCTTTAAAGCATTTCACGAACCAAATCTGCTGCAGTCTGCTTTCCTCTTTCCCACTTGTCCCCGTCACCTCCCGCATTCACATTTGCTACTGCTACACCTTCTACTTACAGACTCGCTGTACACATATACACACAAACGACCAGTAACTACAAGACGCTTTAACTAAGATTACGTCCCTTCCGTGTTTCTACAATGACACGGTGCGAGTAGAAGGACTGCAAGAACTGTTTGAGGAATATTGTGAATCTTGAACAGACTGGGCAGATATTGGAAAGAAGGAGCGACTGGGAACTGAGGATGAAAGAACAACAACGCTTTAACGATTCGTGTTCCTGCGTAAATTAGACAGGAGTGGAAATGGAAGTGGACTGAGCGTCCTTCAGCGAGTGGACGCTGACACTGAGTGTTCTGAAATTTGCGGCCGACGGAGGTTGCTCGTTGTTGAGACCATCTGAGGAGGAATCGGCTAAAGCGCCGTTGAGACTCTCTGTTTCTTCTGACGTCACGCTGTGTGTTCGTTCTTTGGGCCTTTTGGCGGGCGTTCTGACGCCAAGACTGCTGTAGCCGCTACTGCTGGAGCTGCTGGGACAGCCACTGCGAGTCTCAGCTACTTCCAGCGTCTCTCGATGAGGTAACTGGACGACGACATGGGAAGGGGGCACCGGCATGGCCACGCGTCTTGGCATTGACAGGAACTCTCGCCCTGGAGCATGGGCCAAACTGATCACATCACAAATATCACTTTTCAAGTCTAAACGAGCCTGAGAAAGTCTGGAGGCGGACGCTCGAGTTCCAAATGTCGAAAAACTCTCCATCTCCTTCTTCCTTCTTTGCGGCTGCCTCATCAATGCTTCTGCTTCCCAAACAAAACAATTCTCGGCTTAGAAAAATCTTAAAATTCTTTATCCGTCATATTCATCATTGCATAATACACACCTTCTTCCGGGTCGGGGATTCCCATGGGGTCAGCGTCTGGAGGCAGGTCGTCTCCAGTGCCACTGTCCTTCCCAGAGGATGACTGTGAGCCAGAATCTCCACATTGAACTTTAGCCAATTGGTATGGAACGAGAGGTGGAATGGTTGCTGAAAAGCTTGGCAGATTGTCCTCGAGATCTTCGTACTTTGGAAGAGAATTGCGGCGGCCTCCTCCAGCATCTGCTGGATGATTAGACTTCTTCCGCTTTCGCGTTCGGTAGATCACCACAACCCAGGCTGCAGAAGTCGCCACGACACAAAATACGGCAATTATTATGAAGATGATGGTCATGGCAGATGTGTCCATGTTCAAGGTCTTCGCACTCGCATCTGTTAAAGTTCAACAAGAATATTCAATATTGAAATACTACGTCAAGAAACAATCATTGAAGACAAACTGATGAATGAAAGGTCAAGATGTTTACTTGGAACTACGCTCAATGACGAGAATCCTCTGGCTGTGCCGACTGCATTGCTGAGAATGCATTCGTAGCGACCAGCATTGTCTTGTTGCACATCTTTGATGTACAACAAACTTCCGTTATTTGTAAAATGGTAGCGATTTTCTTTGCTATCGCTAATCTGAATTCCATCTTTATTCCATGAGATCTGCGGCTTCGGAGAGCCGTTTGCTTTGCATTCCAAAATCGCGTTACTTCCTTCAACTGCAGTTTCGTCCTCCATCGGCTCGCTGAAGCTTGGCGTTTCTGTACTCAAACACAATCAAATGTTATCCATAACTGCTAAATAAATAACTTGGCCAAAATAAACTCTCAATCTCAACGTGTTTCATTTGTGAATTTACCGTAGACAGTAACCGTGGCGTAGGCTTTGATTTCTCCAGCCGCATTTCGCGCAGAGCAACAGTAAACTCCCATATCCGATAACTTGACTTCCATGATGAAGAAAGAGTCGTCGTTGGGCATCACGTGGAACCGACGGTCCAATGCTGCTGGAAAATCTTCACCACCGTCTTTTTGGAACGCTATTTCCGGAATGGGGAAACCTTTTGCAGCACACTCTAATTTTGCCCCACTTCCCAAACGAACAGTCACATTCGAAGGTTTCTTCACGAAAGATGGAAAAACTGCGAAAAAATATTGTGCAAAAATATTTAAACTTTGTCTCTTTATTTCCTAGTTCAAAATGACGCGATTTTTAGAGCTGGAATTTGGAATAGCATTAGAATTTAGTTCCGCCGTAATTCACAGAAATGTCACTTAAAAGCATTTCATTTTTATTGAATTGGAATAAAATGAAAAGGATGAAGAAGCAGAATTTTGGGATGGTTTTTTTGGCTTGACGAAAAGTTAGAGGTTGGTGTTGCTTGTTGTTGTTGTGAGAGAAGAAAGAAGAGCTTACTGTGGACCGTGACATTGGCCTTGACAGAGTACGCGATTCCCAATTCGTTCTGTGCGACACACTGATATCGCCCTGCATCCGCCCAACTCACATTCACCAAGTGCAGCGTAGAATTTATTTGGAATGAGCCATTATCAAGCCGCCGCTCCAAGTTTCGCACTTGCGACTCCTACGCAATCAACAAATTCAACATTTTATTCACCACTCACGAGTAATACGCACACAAAGCCAAAGAAAATAAGGAATGCCGAGAAATTGTTTGGTGCCACGTACTTAGCGGGAAGTAGGAAATAATGACAGGTTGCTCTTACCAAATGACTGGGTAAATCCTGATGATCCTTCCTCCAGAGAACTGTAGGAGGTGGGCTGGCATAGGACTCCACGTGGCAATCCAAGGATCCATTTCCTTCCATCAAAAATATTTGTGTTTTAGGTTCCAGGAGGAATACTGGTCTCGGAGAATTTTCTGCAATCACAAAAATGAAATGGAACCTCTTGATGAAACAGAATTTGTACATTTTAGGTGACGTCGGTTAAAGAAGAGTGCGGATATTTATTTAGAGGTATTGCCTGCAGGAAGGAAAGAGATAAGAACGGAATGGTTTCTTACCGGAGCAGGTCAGATTCTGAACAGGAAATTCAAGGAGATTCTTTCCGGCGAACTCGGGTGGATAGGCGCAGGTGGGAGCATTGCGAGTTGCAAGAGCTGTGCTGGGAATTTTCTTCGGTGGTCGACCGGAAGTTGAAGATCCATCTCTTTCACGGTGACGAGACCTTCCTGATTTTTCTCTGCTTGCAGTGGGGTTGGCCACGGCGGAAGAGAATTTCGACTGCAGCCAAGAGCTCTCGCAGTCGCAGACGAGGGAATGCACATTCGTCAAAACTAAATTTAAGGAGAGCAAAGGAGCGTCTTGGAACGGTTTTTGTGACAGCCAAGTCAACGGGTTCGAGCTCAGGTTTAGTGTCTTCAGACTAGAAAGTCCAGCCAGAGCTTGCGGGTGAAGACTTTTTATCCGGTTCGAAGCCAGATTCAGAGTTTGACAATCTGACAACCCTTTGAAGGGAGAGGCCATATCCTCCAACGCCCACGACAACTCATTGTTGCTCAAATCTCTGCAAATATTCAACATGATGTGCTTACTGTGTAAGATCGCAATCAAATTTCTTTAGCAGCCTAAGTTATCGTTTGTCGCTACTCCTGTTCTTTCTAAGCAATTCTGAACAAAAACTAAAAGCGTCTTCCACGTGAACAACATTCACACTTCAGACAATCAAAAATTGAATCTGAATTGCATACGAACGAATTTACTTGGAACAGCAATTGTTACGTTTCCTTTGTTTGCTGCGATCAAAGGTGCCATGACCATCATCTGACTGCTGTGCACTCCACGATTTGCATTTTAACTTTTAGAGCAATTGCTGGAGCTTCAGAGCAAACTATTTGAAACCTACGGGACATTCTAACACTCAAATCATCAATGTTACTATTTCCCAATTTACCCTACTCACTTTTAACTACTGCCACCTAAGTTCTGATTCCACGGATTGCAGCTAAAAAAATTTGTAGCTGAGTGACAAATGACGCAATTACAAACTTTTGAGAAACTTTACAATACTTTAATCGTTTGGCTCCATCGCAAGTGCAGCCAGACACAAAAAACTCAAAGAGGTATTAACCCCACAACAAATTATGCACAGAACAAGCTACGATCTCTCGAAAGTTCTGAAAGGAGGATCCATTTTCATGGAAATCAGTTGATTGTCAATTGTCAGGCTTTGTACGGTAAGAGCAAATGTTAAACTTTATTTGTAGCAGCACAACCGAAACGAAATTATCTCTGATGATTTATTTGTATTTAGATTGCAGAAAGCTTTTCTTTGGTTGCAGATAATCATCAGGCGTTCGAGCCATGAGACGTATTACGAAGAATCAACCTTTAAATTCATTTCAAAGAAAAGTTTAAATATTCTGGGACAAGCTGTTCTGCGACACAAATGAAGGACAGTTCAGCAGAAATTGATTGCACAATAATTACATCTCTCCTTTTTCGTGGTGCAAGATGTGACAGATACGCTGGGACTTTTACATGACTAAAATGACAAAGGGTTACACGTCAATTGAGAATAATTTATGGTGAACAACTTACAATGTCTCCAACTTTTCAAGGGCGACGAAAGAATCCTCGTCAACAGCAACAATTTGATTAAAGCTCAAATCCAAGTATCGAAGCTTGGAGAGACCCACCAGTGTTTTCCGAGAGATCCCTGAGAGTTTATTGGAACTCAGCTCACTGAAAAATAAAAACATAATTTGTAATTATAAAGTCGCTTATGCTTAACTATTGCACATCGCTAAAATTAAGCAATCAAACATCTAACTCTAAAATATGCAATCCAAATGACTGAAAACAATATTTTAGAATCGAAGTATCTTACACTAATTCAGTCTGGTTTTTTCGACTCATTTTTAAAAAACAACTTTACCAGAAAAAATAAGACAGGCTAAGTGTCTTTAAAAAAGGGTTAACTGAATATATGATAAAAAACCGAAAGTTAGAATGTAAAAACGAGTTGACAGACTTCAGTCATTAGACGAGACTATAAGCTAACAAAGTATTGGTTTTAATTTGTCATGTTCTATATTCTTGATGTACAAACTTTATGATATTGGAAAAATTGCTTAAATGCAACAATGTAATGAATTGTTTTGTTCTATGATACAAATGTTAACGATGTGACATGACAACCTCGATAAGAGGGAATTGTTAATCTAAAATAAATAAATAAAGACATGGCCCACATTAAATCATTGTGCAGAACATTCAAGAAAGGTCTAACAATAAGAAGACTAACAAATTCCGACTGTTCCTTCAAGCTGATTTCCGGACGAATTTCGAATATCAAATTGTGATGCGGATGCCATTGCCCAATTATTTAGTACTAATTTAGTTAATAGTTATTATACAGAACAGGAAAACTGAAGGCTGCATGATTTATTAAGTAAAAGGAGCAACAGTATTTAAGAGTAGACTGGGCACTGACTAGGACATTCAGGACAATTTGTCTTAACAACAAATTTGTTGCTTCGCGAATAGTTTCCGTTCCGACGTGTATTCGTACATAGGATGTGATATACATACATATCTATTGCCTATATAGATTAGATGTGCAGTCTCGATGTATATTTGTTACAGTATATATTTTTATTACTGTAGGGAACAGAGCGAATAGTTTATGTAAAATATTCCAGTTATATTCCTTGATTGTTTTTAGTGTATAAGGAAGGAGGAAGCTGCCATTTATTAAGTACCGTCAGGTACGTTATAGGAATGGGTATCCACCTGTCTGTCTGTCTCACGTCTGTGCAAATAAGTAGTGGTGGGATTGTATCGGGTTAGTAGTGGTGGGAATGGATCCGGTTAGAAGATTTTGATGTGATACCCATATTAAAAGAGGATTTTCAAAATTGCATTTTAGACATTTTAATTTGGCTGACGGTACTTAATTATATGTGTTGTAATTGTAACAGTTTATTTGTAGTTCTGTTTTTCCCGAGTGGTGTGTTTTTCTAGTAGAGTGAAGGTGCGTAGAAAGAAGAGTTTATTTGAATATGAGAGAAGGGACAGAGGTTGTGGAGTTGGTTGGGGAAGCTTGATGGAAATCTACAGGTGGTCATCCCAAGCCATTGCATTGCAGACACTTCTTTCTCATCTTCTCAACTTATAATATTTCCTTTGTAAAGAGCCAACCATGTCAGATGTCCTGTGATGTAACTTATCTCACAATGAGCTCCACATCACTACAACAACTCACGTCATATTACACATAACCACGCTTCAGTATAAGAATAGCCTTAAATGACTCGCATAAAGGAACATTGATATAGTACACAAACCTATAACCTAACACAACAACAACAACAAACCGCCCTGCCTGCATACGTTTTAATTACAATTCCACTCATTGCCCCAGTAATAATATTGTCGGCCCGTTTCCTGTCTTCGTGGATGCATTGCATTGCTGCAGAATTATACACAGTTCCAGCTTAAGCAGAGCACCTTAGCCCAGACTCTCTCACGCTCTTTTTAGTTCTTCCTTTGGCACACTCTTACTTTTCATAAATAATATCACATTCCTCACATTGTGAAATAAAGGAACGTGTCTGTATAAATTCAAAATACTTTTTTCACTTCAGCTTCGTCTGTTGAAATACGAACCAAGTATGATTTGAACATGTGTTGTAGAAAGGCGTGTAGCTCAAGTGGACGTCCAAGAGCATTGGATGGGTTCATATTTTGCAACCCAACCCCGCTCAACTAACAATAAGTCCTTCATCTAATTTTCTCGACCCAACCCAAACCAGAGACCTGTCCATCCGCAACCCAACCCAATCACATTGAGTTGAGTTGGGTTTTCATGAAATGCTGCACGAACAGCAACTACATAAAATACAAACACTTTTTCAAAATCTGTTTTTGATTATTAGATGACTATCTGCTTGTCCCTGGATTTCGCATTGACATCATTACATAACGTTACACAGGCAGTCTGCCACAGACACAAAGCATCATTGTGGTGTGCATCATTGCCATGGCGCTTGGAGCTGGAGCCCACAACAGGACGGACGAACCATGAATATGAAACGACCAGTTTCACTTCATGCCGTCTCCAGAGAAGAGAGAGGCCGAGCAATAAAAGTGAACTGACTCAGTGAAATGTTGAATCCCCTCGAGTCATTCATTGGATTAGAATCTTGTCCAGTTCGGATTATGAAGTCAGTTTCAATGTACTTGCACCAAAAGTTATCAGCGGAATACACAGAAAGTGCTAAATGCTCCCTTTACCTTCACTTGCCTTACAAACAACACACAATGCGACTTCCCAGTCTTTCGTTTCATTGCGCATTGCAATTCCGCTCTTTTATGGCCATTTAGTCCCACAATGCCACAATGCATACTAAACACTCCAAAATGGGACCACTGCAAAGAAACAAAAGTAGCCACTCATTTACAGGCTGCAGATCCTTTCTCTCCATCTTCTTTTCTGTCGGCTGTCGCTAAAAATTGAGAAAGAAGTATTAAGTTTGAGAGCATTCACAGTGTCTCATTTCCTGGCTGTGGATGTTGTGGCAGAAGAAGAGGAGTGTGACGTGTGGATGGCCTGATTGGCCTGGGTCAAGAGTTCTTAGTAGGACCATATACATTGTATTTGTAAGACCAGAGCCTTGAAGCTGCATGATTAGTGGAAGATTAAAAACCTGGGAATGCAATTAGTGTGCCGACTTTTTTAGTGGAAAATTAGGGGTTTGGATTATTTGTTTCCCTTCTGTCCACGTCCGCTGAACTCACTGAACACTTAACTCAAACGACCCAATCGAAATAAATGATCGCCTCGTCCAATGCCGCTCTGTCCTACAACAACCAACTGCAACTCCACCACATCGTCTAATTCATTTTGCACTTCATGTGCGCTACCTTCATCTTCAACATAAACGCCACATTCACAACGCCAACTTAACGCTGTAATTGTTGTAATTGTTCTCCTCTTACACACACAGTAGAGTCCTAAACAGCGTTTCGCGCAACGCCCTTAATCTTCTAACTGTTTGCACCTTACACCAATTTGCTCTGAAGACGATTGTAGTCGGAAAACATGCCAACCACTAAATGCGACTAGCGTAATAACATGAAATGACAGGTGCACCGCAATTAAAACACAATCAACTGAATCAACTGCTCTATGCTTTAACCAAACACCATTACAATTAAGTCACCATACAATACCATCACACGAATTGCCGTATTAGAATTCCGAACACCTGAGCCATGAACGTTCTACACGTACTCAAATGATGCCATTTAGCTTTCGGAAATGTATGGAGGTAAATGAAGTGAATTTGAGAAGGTAAGGAAATGTAAACAGAAGTGAAAGGAGTAATGAAGTAATATTAATTACGGGCAACGTAAACATGAGGGTCCTAAACAGGAATTCCGTGATGCAACCAGCTTGTCTACGAAGTTCTTGCAGCACTTGAAAAGCTTTCAATTAGGATAAACATAAATACGCTAATGTCTCTATCGCTTCCCTCTTGTTCAACACGCGATGTGCTGCATAATAGTTCTACGACATTAATTGCATGCATGAACACAGATACGCGCATACTTCGCTTACAAATCTTCACGTCCGTGTCCCACGTAAATACGCACACACATCAAACACTACACTTCCCAGGCATTCTTAAATTATAAGACAGTGCATAATTTCCATCCGCACACTTATCTGACCTGACTGTTTTATCACATGACATAACTCACATGACACAATTCCAGTGCTACTGCAGCTAATAATATGTACGTTGCTACATCATCAATTCAATCCATTCTATTCGATTTCTAAGCACCCCAAGTCCAAACCGATTAATACCAAAACAGTAGATGATTTTCATGATTAGCTATCTTCGCAGCTTGTTTCATTCTTCTTTTCTCGCCGCATAACGGCTAAAATGAGAAATTATTTAGGCTAATGTTTTTCAAATTGCTTCTCTTTGTCGTGTACTATTATTTTTCTTGGATTTTAAGTTATACTATTAAGTTGTATTTTTAGTTTCATGATGGCAGTTTTAATGTAAGAAGCTTTCTTATCAAACCCCAACCACAAAAAAACGTTTGCGCGGATAAACCCCAGGGTTAGGGTTCCCAGCTCTAAAAGACGGAAGAAACTCCGCAGTTATTGGGTCTATTAATTAGACTTTTTTGGTTAAATGAAAAGTTAAGCGGACTACTGAACTCTTTCTCAATTCCTTTTTTTTAGCAAATACAGATTACAGAGAATGAAACACCTAATTGTCTTTGTGAAGACTGATTTTCTGCTGTAACGTTTTTTGGAAAAACGCGTTGAGCGCGTTGGAAAGAATCATTGCATAAATAATTTGAATCAAAATGTGAATAATGTACAATTAGTAGACTAATAGACTGTTCAAAGCAAAGATGGTTATAACAGGTGTCATTCTGCGGTTGCATATTCTTTGCAATCCTTATATGGAACTATTGGAACAAACTCCGCCCTCCTTGTCACAAGTCTATGCTGATTATTCATCCACCAAAGATGTACAGACCAACACTGACAGACTCGCAAACATTTGCGAATTGCAGATCGGAAGTATATTGAGAGCGTAAGAGAAGATGACTTGACGGTTGCCTACAAAATGGACTTGGGTGAATACGAATCTCTTATGGTTAGTACTGTTAGTAGCAAACAGCAGTTTCATTGTCATGTCTGTTTTGGAGCCAAGGAATTAAGTGCACATGATGTAGGAGCCTTGATATTTGAACTGTAAGTCTGCAACACTTGTTCGTTGTTACTTATATTTAATGTTTCATGCAGTTAATGTCTTATCTGGTTATCTGATCTTCTAACGTGGTGAACTACTAATTGGTGCAGTTTGTGGACAATGTGGAGTGCAGAGCTAACAAGAAGCATCAGGAAGGGATGGACTAATTGTAAGAGTGGAAGAAGTGGAGGTAGGTATAGATGATATGCTATAGATGATAGGTATAGAAAGGCTACAGAAAAGAAGGTGTTGGGTTAAGGAAGGAGTGCAGTGCGAGAAACGAGAGAGGAATGATTGTAAATAGGATTATCCAAATTTGCATGAAGACACAATGAGAGGAAAGGGATGGGAAATGGTAGGGAAGTATTTTACAGCCGAAGCGTAGTTTTTGTAGAGAAGTGTAGTGTGAGGCTGTGAGGATTGTGGAGCTGTAGAGGGCTGCAGTCTGTGGCTGAAGCTGCAGGTGAAAGATGATGCAGATGCAACAGTTCAATGAAGTGTACGTGTAGAAGACGAGTGAGTGGAGTAGATTCTGCTACAGGTTGGTGTGTCTGGTTGTGTAGTCTGGTTGTGTGTTGTGTGAGGAGATGTGCAGAAGACGAAGACTGAGGCTCTGGCTTTGTGAGAGAAGGAGGCTGAAGGAGCTGTGAGCCAACAATTTCCAAGCGTGGAATATTTACGATCATAATTCATAATTGTGACACTCCTTGACTCCAGCTCCAGCCACACCGTCCCTAACACTCAAATCCTACCCCACATTCGTCTAGGCATCCTCTCCTTCCAACACTCACTCAGTCATACTAGCTAGTCTACGTACTGCAACGACTCTCCTACCACCATCACAATCATATTCTTATTCTACATGTGTTCTCTCAAACCAACCAAACCACACTTGTGCATGTTCTCCTCTGCAGCACAGTCAATAGTCAATACTCCCTTACTACAATTACTTTGCCTCGTTACTCTTTATACCAAATCTTGAGTCATAAATATTCCTATAACCCAACACTTCTCTGATTAGCCAAAACTCATAATGTACCTCCAGACGCTCTGTAGCCAACCTTCCACCAACAATTCACAATATGCATCCTTCATCATTTTATCCGTACATACGCTCTTCCAGTGCAGTGCAGGTGTAACATGTCACACAGCGTCGTCTTTCATTCACATCATCACAATCAAAATCAAAAGTAATTATGGCATTACGCATAGAGCTTGCTCTGCAGATGATAAGTGCAATAACAATAAATGCGAATAGATTCAGACCAGGATTCCTGGTCCCGGAATGAAGCAACAAAGGCCGCTGCTTTGTTAATTTCTATTAAGGTTGAAAGAGAGAATGAAGGGAGACAGTTTTTGGTCTGATTTAATCATTTTCAGCACAGTAATTTCAACAAGCAGCTTATTTGATGAGAATCAGTTTTGATCACAGATCATCAAAATGTAAGTTGATGTATCAACTTACATTTTGATTTATTTATTACATAATTTATCACACTCGTTTTAATCTGCGAAGACGTTTAACAAAGTGTTTTGAAATCAAAACTTATGGGAAGTGAAATAAGAATAGTTGCGGAATTGAAGCGGGATTTAGAATATAAATATTTGTACAATTTACACAGGAGATATGTTTGTTATTATTTCTTGTTCATAGAAAGGATGAGGTGAGACTACGAGACTAAGTTTTGAATGAGAGACAGTTTTTGGTATTGTGAGGATTTGAAGGAGAATGTTGGTAGAGCTTGAGTTTGTTGATGAGAAATGTATTTCTGTTGCTGGTAGGGAGTCTGATGATGAGGAGGACAAATCGGATGGGAAAGGGTTGTGTACTGCAAGGAGGGATAATGCCGGAGGCTCTACTTCACACCTACCAACAAGCAAACGTCTGTCTGTCCGGCTCCGTCCACCACACCACCAACCCCGCAAACATTTCTTCCACACTTTCCACCACCACAACCACCACAACATCACCAGTCCACCAAACAACAATTCTGCTTCTACAGAACATGCGAGAAAGAAAGAGCTTTGTAGAAAATGAACAAATCTGCGGAACGTGGATCTGGAAACTCCAAAAGCGAAGCAGTGGATGTTTGCTGCTTTATCGGAGATTAGGCCGGACACGAACAGACACACACACGCTACTCGAATTGAGAAAGGAAGTAGGCAAAGTGCTGAACCTGACCCAAAAGGAATTGAAGAGCGTCGCTCAAAGAGCAGCTACATTACAATTTCACAATTACAATAAACAACAACAACTTACACTACACACGAACATACAATTACACTCACACTCACACTCCAACTTCACCATCATCAACTCATTCAAATCATTTCTAATCAAATCCTTCAATCCAATCGATTCTCTCCCATTCCTCCACATTTACGCACAACCGACACACCTCCCATCAATCACCAAATTCTACCCCGACCTAATTCTAATGCCAAAACCAAACAACGTCGCTCGGTTCTTTCTTTGTCGCAGCTTTTCAATTCCAAACGTCGTATCGCTCGCTTTTCATCCATCAACTCTAACATTTCCACTCCTACACACACATAATGAGACCTTCTTATGATGATATGGAATATTGCCGTAGTTAATAAACATGAAATTTATTTTATTGCCAGCTCGAATTTCTGCATAGGGATTTTGGCATGTGTGTGATGCCCAGAGGAGGCCAACCTTCCTTCTTCTCGATTGTTACAACTGGCAGAGATTTTGGAAGAAGATAAGAATTCAGAATTCCATTCACATCCCCCAGTATTTTTTGCTTCTTTACAATTAATGATGTTCTGCTTTGTGTAGTGAAAAAGAAGTTGCACGTATTTGGACTATCCGTGTTAGTGTGTGTATGAGTGGCAGAAACTGTTGGCTAATAAATAAGGCTAATGATTGGAGGACGGACGGATAAATTAGAAATGTTGAGCCAGAAGTAAGTTTTCTCGAGGAAATTATCATATTGAATAATAATAAGCAACTGATTGTCAGTCACTAACACTTGTCTTTATGTTCCACATTATCATAATCCTGCAGTAGAGGTCTGACTCGCTTACACGAATCAAGAATAAAGAACGAAGCTTTGGCTTTGGACATGGAAGTTGCCCAGGGTTTTCCTCGCTTCACTTTTGACTTTGACCACTCCAGTTCCCATTCCAGTTCCCATTCCAGTTCCCATTCCAGTTTCCTACGAACAGACTCTCTCGTCTCAAGTCGTCTCCTTCTCGTCACTACTCCTCGCGCCCAACAACTACAGCAGTGGAATTCATAAAGGGCAGACCACTGAGACCACTCTGAAGACTTGGGAGTGTTGTGAGAGCTGTGTTGGTGAGCACCGCGAAGAGCTACGTCCTCGTCAAGGACACATGGACACAACTCACATTTATTTAATCTAATCAAATCTATTGCAATGCTCACTCATATCCAATCCACGGCAACATCATCTTCATCATCTTCCCCATCTACGCAGTAGCTCCATGTTTTATCCTCACTTTTCACTAATATCACATAACATGCAGAACATGTGTTCATGGGCAACAAAACATGATACTATTTTGCTTGTTTTTCCACTCGCTTCGCCTCCAGACTTCTGTCCATCTACACAATCACAACACATCCAACACAACTTACACAACACATCCAACACAACTTACACAACACATCCAACACAATTTACACAACACCAACAATCCCTTCTTCCATCTCCTCAATCTTCTCTCGTCTTGCTCCTCCACTACTATTCCCTCATCACATCCACTCAAGTTTCACTGCCACTTCTGTCAGCAGCTTTATATCAAATACAATCACTTTCCCATTTCCATCTTTATCTTCCCAATTCTTTATTAAGTAACCAACTTACTTCTATGCCAATGCGTTTCTCGTCTGTCCCTCTGTCTGTCTGTTTATTCGCACGAAAACTCCACAACCGCTTTATTTACACGAGAAACATTAAAGTCCCATTACTTTTTTTTGACATCAGTTGGGATCACTATTTTTCATTTTCAAATAAAGGTTATGTATCAGTAGTCATTCCTAAAAGGGTGACTAAGTGCGCAACTGTGCGCCTCTCGAGCAATATATTCATAAAGTTCTCAAATATTTATTAGTAGTGTGGTGAGTACCACACTACTGATAAAGGTCAGTTTACAATGGCAGTAAAAAGTATACAGTCTCGCTAGGGTAGAGTATTAAATAATTCACCTAAAATGATTTGAAATTATGGCCACTTGTATTATTACATTCGTAATGATAAATAATTATATTGTCTTTGGTTAAAGCGTATACTTAGCCGAAAGCAGTGACAACGTGGGTATGCCACATCCTACTATACTATATAGTAACATTTTTCAAATTTGCAAAATATTGTGATAAAAAGCTATATTACGGTAGTAAGAACATACAGCTAATTTCAAGAAGGCGTTCTGGACCATAATCACCAAACAATTAATTTCGACGCCAAAAGTGGGCTCTTGGCTCACGTGAGTTGACATGTCGATGTCGGAGTTAATGTTACTGTGCCATAGTAACATTCATGTCACAGTGTCACTGTTCATTTTCTTACTTGTTTACGCGCGGTTTGGAAATGGTTTATTTCTATGCAGAATCCTATGTCTACATATGAAGAGCGAGAGCATCCTTACACGGCTTTCCATTGCCCCACAATTAGTTTTGAGCAAATCGGATTGAATATTCATAAGAAGACACCAACAACAAAACTATAACTACTGCACATTAGTCGTATTAAAAACATTCTGTGCGGTTTCGGTTAAAACTTTTATCTGGTGTAATTGGGTCTCCTAAACCC
>JABASD010001139.1:0-46986 GCA_019776165.1 Pogonognathellus flavescens | reverse complement strand
ATAGGCAAAATAATATTTAATAGCAGAATCAAGATAAATAGGGAAATTCATATTAAATAGGTAAAAGAAATATTTTTTAGAGGCAAAAGCAATTAAAAGTAGCAGGATTTAAATAAAAGCCATTTCGAAAGTTTGTGGGTTATTCGTGAGTACTTTATGACGTAGTCAAAGTGTATGCTTAATGCTTATCATTCATGGACACCCTGTATTTTTGGCGAAGATCACTGAATGCAATTTTCGTAAAGATTTAAAATGTGTACAAATAAAACGGTATTGGTGAATAGAACATAAACATTGAGATTTCTCTGCTGTTTTGACTTGATTTGAATGCTTTTGAAACGGACGGATTATTTTCTAAAATGGGTGCCTAGGTAGCAGTCAACGGTCCATCGGATTACATTTCCACGAAATGCGCCCACCCAACTTTGATATGAATTCATTCATGCCTAACTTCACGGTTTTCACTCTCAAATTTTGAGACACATAACCCATACTGTAAAGATCTGACTTGTTTTTCTATAGTGACACACCGTTAAAGGGAATGATGATGTACATAGTAGAATGTTATGTGAAATGAAGATACTACATTGAATTGAAGATGTTTTGCAGATTTTGCACCTTTGTCTTGGGTGAATAACGCTGGCAAGACAAACAGAAAAGTGAAAAGACATACGCAATAAGTAGTAGACATTTAGAAATCCTACAGTGCACTGCCATAGCCAATAAGTTGGAGGCAAAGCTTTGCCTTGTCTCCTTTCCAAAAAATAATCTGCTGTGAAGAAGCGAAAGGAGCCTGAGAGAAGAGAGAAAAGACGATTTGAGTGGATGATGCATAAAGATGATTAGATACAAACTGAGCAGAATTTCGTTCACATCTGAACTGAGAGGGAAGGAGCCTGATGACCTGGATACAGTTTCTACGTAAAATAAGTGAAGTTAGACGAGTGGAATATGGAAGTGGAGGCACCAGGCACTCGGTGTAAGATCAGATCTTAAGATCAGCTCGAGTGCTTCTCTATTGCAAAAATTGGAAGTGGATTGAAAGCATTGAATTCCATTCACCAACAAGACTGGAGAACTTGACACTTGAACAGATTAACTTTCACGGTATGTGTGTACCTTGTACTTGTACGTGTGCAATCTGCATATTGTATTAACCATGCACCATCCGCACACAACTGGCAGCAGAGATGCACCTTCCATTCACTCGCTCAACACTCTCAAGGAACAGTCCTTGTGTCTACACTGCAGCACCACTCGCCTCACCACACGCACGAGTCTTGTATTTAAACATTCAAAGCGTAGTTGGCTGCTATGAAACTAGCGAAAACTGAGAACTGTTTTCACTCTCCATTGTCTCCATATAAATTTCATCAACCATGCCTCAGCCTCTCCATTATCTTCAGCACTGCAATGGTTTAGGGAATAAAGAAGAGACAGCAGACTTTATTCAGCACCTTCCAACTCCAAACATTGCCAGTTTAGAGTCTTCATTTCAATCAGCATTTGCGATTTCATGGGAATATTGTGGGTAGTGGGTGCCTGTGCTCCGTCACAGTCACACAGCCCATAAACAGCACGACAGTCGGCAAAAGTCGTGAATCAGAGAAAGTCTTTCTCTGCCTTCCGTTTTGTAGTTCAGCATCATGCACTCACCACGAGGATTTTATTAGACAAATCTTCATTACCTTGTGACTCTCATCCTCCTGCTACAACCAACTATGGCAGCAAATAAGCGTAGCAGACAGTTCTTCAGAAGTCCTTGTACGCAACATTAAAAGAGCTTAGTAAGTAACTACAATTATACAAGGTGTTTTTATAGCATATGTATAATAATAATACATGTATTATTATACGTACGCACATGAAGGTTCTAGCAATGGCTGGGTATAGTGAGTACATTGAGCTGCACGTTTGATTTAGTAGGATTGACAGTGCGGGTATTAATAAAAGAGGATTGAATGTGAAAGCGGGGAGAAGAACATTAGAGTGGTGCAGTTAATTCTGGAAGTAAAATCTTTATTTCTTCTTTGTGCGTCGTGAGTGTGGTTGGCTGGTGTGCGTAGACTGCTGACTGACTCAGATATTAATGGCGAATAGCCTTGACTTTTCTATCCCCGTCTGCAGCAGTGGCATTAGCGGGAGAACAGAGGAAGAGCAGACACGGGACTTTTATCCTGGACGATTTCTTTTTTGTGAAGCTGTCTGGGGGATGTACGATGACTAATTTATCACTGGGCTATGCAAAGTTAAGCCATTTATATCAACTGTGCACCTGTCTCTTCGGAAAAGAAAGAGTTCTTCGTTAATCGATAAATCAATCACCAGTCAACTCAAGTCAAGGCAAGTCAAACGCAAATTGGGTGCTAAACCGTCTCATCTAATGTGACTTTTTCTCTTCTTTTCTCCTAATGCCATCCACACTCACAGCACATCCACACACTCACCCAAACTCTCCCGGTCCTAATCGTCTCCTCTCTTTCCACGCGCCTACGTCCTGTTTACTTACTCACTATCTATATCTGTGCCTACTGCCTGCTAGGTACTAGGTAGTAGAGGTGGTAACGAGCCGGATTTTTCCGGCTCGGACTCGGCTCGACTCGTTCTGCTAACAAAAAATTCGGTTCGAACGCGGCTCGAAATTCTCGAAACTCGAAAAAAGCTCAAAATTTTTGTATATTTAGCTGAAAATTGATACATTTTACCTTTTACCTACGAATTTTTCCGGCTCGGCTCGAACTCGGCTCTAGCCGGCTCGTTGCCACCTCTACTAGGCAGTGCAGTAGGTACTCACTCAGTCTCACTCACTCCACTCACTTCAATTATCTTCATCCCTCACTAGTCCAATCTCCAGCAAACAAAAAACTTACATGCACCTAATAATATAATACCTGAGCAATAGGCCTGTTATTAAAACATATTGGCGGCTATGTCTATATTATTCGGAGAGAGGTCTGCACTCGATCCATTATGTTTACGAATGCCCCAATCAAAATACAGTAATCAATCTTCTCCTGTTCATTTCAGTTCTGCATATCTGAATAAATAGTTTTAGCAAGTGTACCATCGTATTCTGCTCACATGACTGAAACACTGATTTATGTGTAGGCACTGTTTGACTGACTAAATAACTAGTTACCTACTACTGTAGTTAGTACGTATAGTTAGTCAAATCAAGGATCAATGTATATTATAGACAAAAGACACACGAGTATTCTAGAATACCTAGAATTGTCATAATCATTGGAAGATCGCACACGATCTCAAGCTTTGTAAAAGGTGAAGAGAAGAGAAAATATATATCTCCGTAAAATAAATATCATTAAATAAAAATATCTCCTCAATGCAATGATGTAGCTGAAAATAACGAAGAGGTTTCAACGTATTCTCCGATCTTATCATGTATAGCATCTATAGCATGTCTCTGGAAAATAATGATTCAATTGATTAGATTAGAAAAGAAGTTGAAAGTATTAAAATTAAAGCTAAAATGAACAGAGAAAGCAAAGCTAGGTATTTGTGAAGACGATCCCGCACCTGCAGAAATAAAGTATTCTTAAAATTCTTATACGTTTGTTACATTCACAGTAAACCTACAGACGCTACAATATTCATATCAATTTGGAAACGAAATTGGAAAACTTGCTGATGGACTCCATTCACTCCATTACCACATCAATTCTGCAGACAGAGCGGCAGTGGAATGGAAAACTTTGACATGGGCAAGACAGAAGACAGAAGCCACAAAGAAAACACTTTCTGCATTCTTGTAGAAACATTTAGTGTGTTAGTTGTGTGGCTGGACATGTTTGTGCATGGGGATAGGATTTCTACTCGAATGAATGCGCATCGACTGTAATTAAATTACTATGCTATTGACCTGTGTGACGATAAGTGGATTGCAATAATGATAGAGCTTTGATATGGTTGGGTAATGAAGGAGCAGTCTGTGCAGGACGAAGTTGTGCAGTGACCACTGGAAGTCTCCTGCCAACTCCACTCAATAACTGCGACTCACTCCACTTCCTTCTTCGCTCTCTCAACCTTTCTCTGCACCCAACCACGACTGTGACTGTGACCCAACTCTTTGTGTGGGTGCTGTGTGCAACTGCTTTGGGTTGATGCATGGCATGTGTCGTATATCTCCAGTTAAGTGTAGCAACTGAACATTTGCTCCAACTCTGACTGAGTAAGTGAGTGGAGTACACAAAACGGAAAATGTGGATTGCAAGAAGAAAAAGTTGGCTCTGACTCTCGGTGTCCTTGACTGTGCACACACACCGCAGTAAACTAAACCTGAAACCCCTCCGCGTAAAGTTTTTGCACTAAGCCTCGTTCCTTATCTGACTGACATTTTAGGTTTTGGAGAAAGTGATACGTGATGCATTCAAGTGAAATGATAGGAAACCAAAGAAAAGCAGCTCAAGAATGAAATCACAGCCTCTCCATCCTTCTCTCCATTCTTCTCTCTTTCACATCCTTCCACTTTCCCCTTCTCCGAATTGAACATCTCAACCCATGCAACTACACTCCAGTCTGCACCCGCCAACTTTATTAACCATTTCAACCTACTTCCATGCGAACGGATCGTCTGTCTGTCCGTATCCACTGCACAAGTTTGAAGAAAGGAGTGGCTGCCATCGTCATGCGCGAACTCTCCATTGGTCCAGCGGTCCATTGGAAGGCTAATTGGAAGTTCTCAGATGGGTCAATCGGTCAATTCCTAAAAGGGAGCTAAGAGCGAATTCAGCGAATTTAGGGTGGCTCAAGCACCCGCCAGATGTCTGTGGTTCACATTTCCAATCGTAGCTACGCCGCTACGATACTTTTTGACTTGCAGTTACAAATGTTTGATTTCATTATGAACTCTATAGACTTTTCTCCACACTTGCCTTTTCTTCCACAACTATTTGTGCTCCAGTCATGCTAACGCCAAAAGGAAGACAAACGAATTTTGTTTTTTAAGTACTTCTTGTATGTGCTACGGATACACTGTGAGTGTGTTCTGAAATATGAACAAAGGGCTCTACTTGCGCTGCACGCAGTGGAGTAAAACACACAGAGGTTTGTTGATCTTATTATTTGAAAGGTGGCAGGTAGCTTTAGTACAAAGGAAGCCAAAGAGCGGTTAGGCGACAAGAGTTGACAATCTGTGGATGTTCAAAAGATAAAAGTGAAAAGTATTACATTTCTTTAACTCTCTTGCCTCGTATAAGTGCTGTGCATGTACAGGTGCGTGCTTAGAGGGTTCAGTGGGTTATAGTCATAAAAAGCATATCTGTATAAAGCGCGGAGAGAAGAATTGCTGTTGGGGATAAAGGGAGGAGAAGCCTATGGACGGCATGAAAGCCAATAAGCTCTTTGCCCTGTTACCTCCTTCACTCTACGTTCGCTTTTCAGACACGACTGCACAATAATCGTGTGTGACCGGAAGAAACATAATGCTTTTGCTTTCGCTTACACGGGTTTTGTGAATACACGGGAATTTTGACTTTTCGGTCGTCGAGGGTGATTATGGTTTCCCATGTTTTGGTTTCGCTCCAACTCAGCAATGCAGGACGCCCCACCAACGGAATGAAGTTGACAGTTGACACCTCTTACAC
Source organism: Pogonognathellus flavescens (assembly GCA_019776165.1). Taxonomy (NCBI): domain Eukaryota; kingdom Metazoa; phylum Arthropoda; class Collembola; order Entomobryomorpha; family Tomoceridae; genus Pogonognathellus; species Pogonognathellus flavescens. Next base: position 41,383 of record JABASD010001139.1, on the reverse strand, counting down.
CTCGTACACCCAAAATGCTTCTCAATGCCATTTCGCGTTACATCACTCCGCAAACAACCTCCTTACACTCCTTCCACAATGTGTCTTTAATATACTCTTGGCAGCAGATATATAGCATCACTACATTAATATGCCTCTATTAATAATATGAGTCTTCTTGCTTCGTTTACAATTAGATATAATTTAAGTACTGTAGGCACCATATTACATAATAACAAAGACACGACGGACCAATCCAATTTCTATAGTTTGATGTATGTATCAATTTTAGTGTGAGCGGCCACAATTATTATATAAATAATTCATATTGACATAACAATTGATTATCCAGCAAAATAAAAGCGTTATTACTGTATTCTCATACATACTCTCTAGTCGTTTTCTAAATTCGGTGTATCTTCTCGGACGACATAGGTGAAAACAGCTATGGCTCCATTAGAGATTAACACACAAATGTATTCTTTTGAAATTTCGTCCTACAGAACAATTCTTACTGCATAGTGTGCATAGTAATTGAGTTACATATGCCGACATTCCGTAATATTAATATGGTATCAGAATTTCCTACTTCCTGTCTTCAAAGTTGATTTGCTTGTGGGTAGTATTGTAAGGAGTGCAAGGCACGGGTACACAAGACACAAAGTAAGCGGAAAGAAAGTGAGAGAAAGCGAAGCGAGAAAGCAGAAATGGAAAATTCTTCAAAACTTTGGCCATTTTCATTTTTATTGCCTTTGGTTTTGCCGATCCTGTGTTGTTGACACACACAAGTTACGAAATCTGTTTCTGCCTTCGCATCATCGCGGCGTGCTTTCTTCCGTGTTTGCAATGCACTGCTTACGGCAAGAGCGAAATGTTTCTAAGCGTGAAGCTATGCTGAGAGTGAAGTTAAAGTGCATGCCGCTCTCCTAGACTGAAGCGGCTTCATCCCGTTGTGCAGATAAGCGTATTATTTAGTAAGGATAAGTAAAATGGCCAACATCGTAAGAGATAAACACACAGCGGACTAAACTACGAGGAAAAGATGAAATGCATTACACAAACGTCAAAGAGGTTTGCGAAGAAAGCAAGTTTGTTGGGTGCACTCTCGACACACGCTCCACACAGGACGAGTTGCATTAAGTACAACAACCCAACACAACAATGTTCCACTTTTGTACGTTTCTTCCAAATAGTCCTGCAAGCAAAGCAAATGGGTTTCAATTTCAATTCCTTCAATGTAAGGGCCAAAGTTTGAACGTTTCTCCTGAATTGTTTCTCGGTGTGTCTTCGTCCAATGCGCTCGCGTTGTACACCACAAAACTTAAAACGTAAATTTGCAATTCTCTGTAAATGTTGCGAAAACATTTCGGGTCAACCTACAACAAATAAAAATGTTTCTCCAAACTACTTTTAGCGACTGTTGACTTTGATTGCAGCTTCTGTATTTCTGCTGTTAGCTCTGATAGCAGAGGTCCGCCAGTCCTCCTCCTTCCTCACTCTCCCACCAAATAACTCTTTCCTTACACCATGCCATGTATGCCGACTACAGCCATAGACTTCTGCTTGAGCTATTTATTATTAACAGACCTTTCTATTAACTTATTTAACTTCTTTCTATGGGGTAGTCTGCTGTGTTCGTTTGGAGCTTCGTTATCGTTGTTTATATGCATTGCAAACACTTTTATCGTACTAAGCCACTTGTCTTTGAAAAAGTTCAAAGTTTAGCTTTCGTCGAGTTTCTCTTCTTTGCTTGTAAAAAGTCCTCTAACAATGGACTCGTCTTTTCTTTCATTCTTCCTTCTGTGCTCTTCTTTGTCGTTTTCGTGTTAAGCACTTTCTACTTCTTTTATTTATTGTTGAATTTGCATGCTTTCCCTTTTGCACGACTCCTCCGCCAGCAAAATGCCAATACTTTGTACTACTTGGCTTAGGATTTAGTATTTAGTTATTTAGCTTGGTGTTACCAGTTACCACCATCTGTTTTACTGTACCCTACACCAAGGGCGTAACTACGTATGGACTCACCGGGCTTGAGCCCCCCCCCCAAATTCCGGAAAAAAGGGGTTTTCAGACAAAAATTGCGGCCTAAGGTCGCAAATTTTGACGTTTTTTAGGCTTTAGGCCCCCGCTGAACAGCTTGGGCCCCCCATTACAAATTTCTAGATACGCCCCTGCCCTACACAGAGTAGTCATTTTGTTAACAATCAATAGTCGTAGAATTTAATTCTGGTGTGTTTTAGAATTATGTAGACGGGTAGGTGGGAACAGCGGGCAGACAGTTTTATGTTTAGAAAAGACAAAGCAACCTGTGCAATTAATTTTGATGGTACGTTTTCTCATTTAGATTGACGTGACATGCAAGTGCCAAGTGCTACGTACCAAAGCTCCTTCATGTTTCCTTTCTATATAAATAATAACAATCATGTTTAGCCGTAGTGGCCTAGTGGCTACCCTTTCACGTGCGCCTGTCGCTTAGCTGTGTCTTGCCTTCAAATGTCATTTCCAATTCCTTCAGTGTCAACTCCTAACAACTAAACAGAAAACAACTTCTTTTCTTACAACCAAACAGTTTGCTATTTGCTCCAAAAATAAAGTCGAGACATAACGAAATGATAAATTCCGATGAAATTAAATGTAGCCGTCCTTTCTGATAATACTTGGCTGTCAGTTTTAGTGCCACAGTAGGAAGGAACTAATAGATGTTTTGCTGTGTTATAAAAACTTTACGAGCATAGGACATAAAAATAGGCTATGCGCAGTGTTTCATGTTATTATTATTATTATTAGTTCATTAAATCCTTCAAAAAAAGATTGGCAGTAAGTAACAAAATAATGTTTATCTGTGTGTACTTCGATCTGATGTGTCTTTGCATCTGCATGTATGTGTGTGTGTGTTGTGTACATAACATACCACCTATAAAGGTGTGCGCATGTAGGTACACAATGAAATCGAATTAAATATGAAATGCGAAACTAAATAGTGACGTGGGTGGAAAAGAATATCACAGTCCAAGGCGAAAACAAAAGAAGAATTTGGTATTAGTTGATGTTGTGTTTTTGACTGAGGTCTGAGATACTCGAAGAATTATTGGAGACGTGAGGAGCCACTTATACTTACTAACTTATTTTCTGTGTACCTTCACGACATTGTGCAGAAGACTGAATTGAAATAAACTTTTCCATTAGAGGTGACACCAATTTCAGTTGACTGCCTAACTAAATACAGATGGTAGTGAGTGAGTGGCATGGTCTTTCCAATGCCCAAGTAGTACTACATACTACATACACACAAATATCATCAACGATTTCATTATTTATTCTTTGCCTTCAGTTTATAACAATAGAAACTTTCGTGTGTAAACAAAAACGATTTTTGCTTCCTTCCCATTATGAGTCAATTTAACTTGGCACTTTTCTCCGGTTTGTTTTATGTTGTAATCACTAATCACTCTGTTGCTTCACTTTTCCTGTACTCCGCCACCCAATGTGCACACACAGGTTTTGCACTGATTTTTGTTTCAAAGCGGAGTGCTAAACGCTAAATGTGATAAAATTGGAATGCAAAGAACAAAAGTGAACATTACATCTCCAATGTCACATAATTACAAGTTCTTCCTGTCTCAATTAACCCAGCACTAACTGACAATAAGCAAGCAAACTTTTCTATTCGGTTTTACAACCCTCAACAAAGGTCCGCATCCAAATCCTCCTTTTTACTCTTTAACAACGAAACTTTAAATTACAGACAGCAACGAAGTGTAAAGTTACTGCTATGTATGTCTACGTCTATGTACATCAACCGATAATGCACCGTAAAGACGAATAAAAAATTAAAAAAAAAGACTTTTGCTCACAATAAGTTGTATGGAGCAATAAATTACGTAGTTGGGTATTTTAGGACATGCAGGTCTGAATAAGTGGCCACAGCTACAGAAGTGGAGCTACACTGTGCGTCTGCCGTAGTGGTTGATTTGTGTGTGGTGAAGGAACGAAGTGAGTTGATTGTTGGTTGTAGCTGTATGGGTGTGCAGAGGGGAGAGAGTTATAGAGGAGCGTGTTTATTATAGAGCTAAATGGCTCGTTGAATTTTAAGTGTTAATTGATTATTAGCAGCAGAAAGTTTGGTGAGACTGATCCAGCCAGCAGCTTGGCTGATCTGGATAAAAGTTGGAGCATAAATAATTGACAGCACAGCGGCAGTCGGAGCATCGTAGTTAGCAGAACCACAATTTGCAGCTGGTTGGAGGAACATAAATGTTTGTTCAAGTGTCTCATAATTGCCACATTATTTGCCAATTAAATTAGTGCCCAGATATGAAACCAGTTCCTGCTTGCCTCTTACATAACCAACATTATGCTAAGCTTCTAATTACTCCGCAGTCCACACAAACAGCACCACCCAAAACTTCTCAACTCTTCCCAGCCAAAGTGGCCATGTTCTTCCAATCATCTGCAACGGGCACTATCAATGCACAAAGCACATCATCTTCCTTCTCTTCAAACTACAATTATTATTATACTATTATCCTCAACTGTGCCATACTTAATGCCCCACACAAAAACCACGCAGTTCCCAATTACAGATGGTTGCTGTGGGTGGGAGCACCACATTTATAAAGTAATTCAGATAGCTGCACTTACACTTGTTAACACAAAATGTGTTGTAATGTACATCGAGAATGTCTATCGCTTGACAGAAATTGTGTTGAACAATTCAGGTCAGTACATGCACGAAGAATCACGCAAAGGCGTATCAAGTGCTAAGATCTTTGCTAATTGAGCAAAGCGAATGATTTGCATAAGGAGCTATCTGCATTGTCTGGCAGTCGACGTTCCGCAAATCTGTAATTCAGTGTTCTGAGTAGAAGGAATGAGTAAAGGGTAAAAATAAGTAGTTACGTACATACAATGATTTACACATAAATGTTTGTCCAAACAAGTCTATTACACACGCACATAATTTAAAACAGTCTCGTTAAGTCTGAGCAAGCAGATAAATTTGCAAAGGTTTCCACACGTCTAACTTTCCGATTTATTTACAGATTTCCATTGTCTGAACTCTGCTCCTGAGTCAAAAGTGAGCAGTGTACTAAATACATTATGAATTTGCTGAATGCACTTCGCTTGCCAATATGCATATACTACTTCATAATTACTGAACCCTAACTATGTGTAACAATAAGTACAGTACTACAATGCATGCTAACTAATTCCATTACAATTCTGACTGTTCCTTTTACAGACATTTTGAAGCGACTGCCGTATGCGTTGGCAGCAGCTGCACAGGCACATTACTCCTTTCGTTTAAGCCTGATTGTGTTTGGCTTAACTACGTAATAATTATTTGGAGAGTAATTAATTAGAGGTGGAAGTGTTCTCACCTGATACCCAGAGATCACAAAGACCCGAGGAGAGGGGCCAAGAAGCTTCATGAACTTCGAACACAATGCCAAAAGGCATAACAAAGAGAGCAACAAACAAATCTGACACAGCCAATGACACGAGCAAATAATTCTGGGGTTTTCTAAGCTTCCGCACTAAGATCACAGAGAGGCAAACGAGAACGTTGCCAACGATTGTCACCAGAACCAAAAGGCTCAGAATGGTCGACACGAGAATTGTGTAGATCACAGACATCTTATCTTCCCATAACCAGAATAACCACCGCTAAACAACCATGGCGCAATTAACTCGCTTCCTCCAATTATTTATCAGCGTAGCCCATTAAGTGCTTGTCAACTCACACAACCAAAATAATTCATTCGTTAGCAAATAACGACCGTGTGAGAAATCCTTCAAAACGTCACTTCTGTAGACAGCCAAACTATTATGGGTCTTGACACATCAAAAGAACAGTCAGCATGTGGTGAAAATCATCACATTGCGTTTCCTTCTGTCATTTCACTTCTAATTAGCCACTCTTACGGCACTCACTCAAAGATGTAACTTCCAATTTCTTGCACTTTAATTGTAACTTGGATATTTTAGTCGCCTCTGATTGTCAATGGGAGGATTTTGTAAACATGTTTGTGTAGCAGCACCTTTTACTGTGTCATTCGATATTTTGAAATATAAAGGGCACCTTTAGATAGCTAGAGTGGGTACTTTGATTGCAAATGGTAGAATATTATTTTCAGTGATAGTTTGGCAGGGAGTTGCTCAGCATGGAAGAAGTATGTGAACTTCAAAAAAGGTACGTGAAGCGTGAAATGAAAATATGAAAGAACGGTTGTGGGCCTCTTTCCTGCAGGCGTGCTTCCCGACTCACTTGCAACAGCCGACTAAAACTGAGCTCTGAGCAAACGAACGCAAGAAGACCAGAATTTCTTACACACAGAAGCTAAGCACAGCCAAATATAGGTCCTCTGTATTTGCACTGCTTGTACACAACAACAACACGTATCTCTCAAACTCCCAATACGCCAAATGTTTGTGCCATGAAATTTCCTTACTTTCATTCTTTAACACTTCAATTCTCCTTCCAGTCAGTTTCTTCCTCAACTCCAACCGTGGCAAACAAATACGATGTTCTGTTTTTAATAAAAATACATTTTTTGTAATACAAATTATTTTTCAAGTCATGAGAAAAATTGCATGCACGCATATAAATATATAGTTAGGTATTATATAGGTACCTATGTATATATAATTTAATAAAGTGGCTTATCTGGGTATGAAATACCCACATGTTTATGTGTCACGTCATAGGATTCGAAAACTGAGTTAAGTGAATGGATACAAGAACAAGGAGAGGAGACGAAACTGTTTCTGCGTATTGTATTTATAGATAGTAGGTAGTAGGTATTACAAATAGGAAAGTAAAGTGTCCAAAAAATGAAAGTTGCGTGCATAGCTACAAGAACAGCATCGCGTTAATTTGTTACTTACACGCGCAATACCTTCACATGTAGATGTAATACTCTTAAGCAGTTCGCAAATTCATATTGGTTTTGAAAGACGTGACCTTCAAAAATGAATCACACCACCACGAGAGAGCAAGTCACCTTATTTCGGCCCCAGCGGTACTGTATTCTGCTTTACATTGATTCGGAACACGCACAAAAACGGTTACATCTGCTATTAGGAAAAGGAGGATGGTTGGATTTGACAATACAGCTGAATGTATGGAAATGCAGCAAGAGAAATCGGAGGCCGAAGAGTAACACATCTACAAATATAAACACGATTTACTACCAAGTCAAGCCACCCGCTCGCGTCCTTTCACACCAACGGATAATAAACACTCTTTTTCCAAAACCATTTTTTGTTGCATAACATTTCACTGCACAAAATCACCTATAAACATTTCCAATGAAAGCAAATACAACATTTTTTAAGCCACGTTATGCATTCTGTACTTACCACATAACAAGCCTAGTAGTCGTAGTAAGTAGCAGATTCTCAGGCAGACTCAGTCTACACGAGGAACCGCTTATTTATTTGTACAAAAATTCAATCTTTTAATTTTTGTTACTGCCATCAACAACCACATCATAATCATAATCATAATACGTAATGCTACTAGCAATGCTCCAATGCGCAAAACAATAATAGCGAGAAAATTAGACCCTTCCTATTTGAGTAATAAATTCCGCGTTCTCATTATTAAACAACGTAGTTGTTTATATGGGTTAGGTTAGGTTAAGTTTCGCTCTTTCCCTGTGTCCGACCACCGTCTGTCCCTTTGCACGACTCAAGAATGGTTTGAGCTAATGACTTATTCACTACGCGTACCTATTATTGAGGTGAGGTTAAAACCGAAGACGGGATCAATTTGTCAACTCCTTCATGACATTTGACACATTCCTACACGTTACTGACACTGACATATCGATGTATAGAATAAATCATTTGATGACGTTGCATTTCGTAGTAGCAACGAGTGGCTTAAATTACACCCAATTCCCAGACTCATTGTCAGTTTAATTTCAAAAATTGAAAAACATTAAGAAAATTACAGATTTATATTTCCTAACACTGCATTTATAATTTTACTGTTTTAAATATTACGTAACTACGTTGTTTACTTACTCCCGCTGTTGACCGGTTTATTACTATTTAACTCACAGATGAACGGTCCATTTATACTTTACTTTACAACGAGTAGACCATAGTTTGGTGCTGCATTATTAGTAAGCACAAACGAGTTACACTACACTTACACACACGTGTAGAATATACACTTGTACATGGGCCAATAATAATAATACTTGGATACACTACAAAAGTGTTTTATCTGTTTGTATGGGAATAATGAATAGGTTAGTAGAAGTGAATAATAAGGTGTGCAGAATACACACACTGCGTGGTATGCCCTGCTCTAGTACTGCATTTGAGACATCATATCGCAGTCTTTATTGCTGATGGGAATTTTACGAGCAGGGGATATTTACTTGTGAAATAAAAGGGTTTGCTACTTTCTTTTAGTCGGGGCATGGACGGACTGGACACGAAGCAGGAGCACTAGTACACTTGATAGGAGACTACTGCACACTCCACGGCCACATCTACATAATTGATGATCAATAGAAAGCAAAATGCAGTGGAATTCTTTGCGTGATTGCTGTGAATGGTATTTGTTTCTCGGCATGTGTTCGCTTGTTAAACATCGCTGCAACGGCTTCCTTAGCAGTAGCTGCATGTAACCTCCATGGCCTTGTGTGTTTGTGATTATGTAGTAATTGTATTTCTCTGCAAGCCATGGCTGTAGGCTGCAGCTAGACGGAACTTCTACAACATCATAATAATCACACATTCCTTTCGGGCCTTCTTTCCCCGCACCACCAGCCATCCCACCAGCAGACGACTGTTTTCGCCAATATACTTGAAAGCTTCGGTGTTTGGCCAGACAGATGGGCAGACTGCTTTCCTCAACCAAATCCCCAATTTTGATGAATATTAGCGTGTCCTTAAACGAAACCGAAGCAAACATGCCATCCCCAATTCTGATGAATGGATTTCCCTTCCTCTCTCACACTCTCCGTCTATCCGACCCAATACTCCTCTTTCCTTAACACAAAACCAAAACCGGGAAATGTGTATAAGTGAAAGGTCCGATAAGCTTTGTCTCTATGCTTCTATTATCTATCGCTATGTTCTGCATATCTCCACGTACGTAATCTTCATTTGTGCGTGTTTGTGTACTTTCAATATGAGTCATATGAGTTGGAGCAGCAATGAAGATAATGATGAGGCTTCTGAGCTGGTGAACAGCCAACCTGTCTGTGTGTGCGTAGGTGGAGGGCTTTCTGCTTCTTTCTTCATGCGCGATATATATAATAGATATATACTTATATATACATATAATATTATATGTATATGGGGCTACACATTGCACTCACTCGCACGTCTCACATTAGTCTTCTTCTGTGCAGACTGAGCGATATTGTTTGCTCAGCAAATACTCTTCTATACTTCGTAGTTCCTACTTCCTTTTGGCAGTAGCTGCAGCATCAGAATTGTACATACCAAAATACCAACATTCCTACCTGCCTCATTGTCACAGAAAAGAGAATTCCGCCACGAACGAAGAGCTGGGACATTGACACTCCCTGCACTTTCACTGCCTGACCTCTTCCACGCCACAATCATACTGCTTCACTTCTACTCTCCCAAGTCCCACATTTATGGTGATGGTGTACCCACCACGGTTATTTGACTAAAATGTTATTTGAGATTTGCATCTGTTACATCCTTGTAGATTAGCAAATTGCAAGCACTACTACAGACATAATGGATGGGAACTAGAGCCATGGGAGTTGATGACTAACAGCGTTTTAAATAACCTCTTGGGTCTCATTTTCAGTTGGTTACAATTTACAATGAGTTGTCACAAACCATCAGTGGGTATCCTAAGTATCCTGATTACTTTTCAACAGATTTAGAAAATGTTTAGTCACACTCAGATGAACAAACACTGCAGCTCACTCACTCACAATTAATGCCGTGCAGTCCATATTCTAGGAAATTGTGTTTACTTCATTTCATGTTATATCTATTCTAAGCGACACTTCCAGCTATACAGTTGACAGCATAAGATGGAAGTTAGCTTTTCATTCAAAGTCATTCTTATACTATTTGTAATTCAGATAGAAATTCTACTGAAAATAGAAATCCGTTGTATTCTATACATCCGTGGCGGTTGTATAGAATATAACGGATTTAGATCTGCCCGTCCAGATAAAAGTGTATTGGAAATGAAGATGAAAGAAATTTCACACAAATTATCGCAAAATGCAACAGACAAACAGACAAACAGACAGCTCAAAATGAAAACTTCTATCCAAGCATTTGAATCAAAATAAGAAAGAGCTCGTCTTCCTTCGTTCTTTGTTTTTGGAGGCACGCGTACGCGATCAAATTGCAGGGAATTCTCCGCTTCTTTTATTCTTCAAGAGAATGTGATTGCTTTTGTGAGCAAAGTGAGCATAGCACATTAATGCTCAAAGACAGAAGTGCACAACAAACAGAAAAGTGTGAAAAGTCATTCAAACTTTCCAATTTTTGAATAGGAAAATATTCGAATTAAAACTGACTCATCATTCCTTGCTGATACGACTTATTTTCTCCATTATATAATGTAGTACATCTGCTTTAACGTGCACAATGTATAAACTACATATATCGTTTGTTTCGATAGACCCATGTGTTGGAACAAGATACGATATTTAATATACCATGTCTTTCGTTTCGGATTTGACTGATTGTTACATTGTTAGTTTATATTTATAATGATTTTGGAATGCCTTTCCTTACACATTTCACACACGCATGTGCGATCACTTTTGTGAACAACAATTACTTTTTATTATTTGGTATTCCTGCACGAGATATATTATGTTGCCACTTATTTATGACTGAGAGACTACGGATGAGACAAATTAGATGATAATTTATTTCTTTGATGTTGTAAACAAGGTAGGACAAAATGATGCAATCGTCATACATACACTAAAGTAGCACGGTATTAAATTATCAACAAAGAGTTGTTGACTCCTTTTATCATCCTTGTACTTTCTAGCACGAGCTATCATTTTTACTTCGGTAGTAACATCATTTATAATTTAGTGTGGCTGAAACAGAGTCAACGCTTGGAAATTAATTGAAAATTAAAGATGAAAGAAAATCAACTTTCACTACATTTATTATCCACCCACATTCATTAAGCTTAGCCCCACCACACCATGCTCACACGCACGACTATTTGCAGATGGTATAACAATAAAGGTCTTGTCAGCTTCAGCCGTATATCTGTAGTAAACATGTTTGGAGTGACTATTATATTATGTTAATTCCTAACAAAATGCTAATGCATTGCAAAGCATATAGACGGGAGTTGCCATGCTTTGCTTGCAATTAAAATAAGCTCTTATGAATATTGATAGAGAATTAAGACTGCAACAGCACCAAGAAGACTGTTGTGTGTGCTGGAGGAATTCACGGTTTTTAACCTGCAGCAGAATATCTGGTGGTGCAGTTGAGTTGAGACTGTGGACTACAGAGCTATAAGTTCAGAAGGTTTGGACTAATAAAGGAAGGAGCGGGGTTGTGACTTGAAGGAATTCCTTTTCTCGTTAAGAAGATTTTAAATATGTAGCTGGAAGAGGGGCTGAAGAAATGCGAAGAGTAATAATAATATTATTATTAAAATGGAGACAAAGAGGGTCACATAATATTTACTGTTATTTTTGCAGACGCCACTCTCTCGAGAACAAACAACTTAACAGTTCTGCAAGCGGACTAAGGCAACATGAAGGCAGTCAAATTCTTCTTGTTCCTCTGAAATTCTTGCACAAAATTCCGAGTACGTAGTAATTGAGTAATGAGATGGAAAGATATTCATGATGAATGCATGTTGAATATCTCACGTGCATTCCGCCTGCTTTCAACTTTCAACTAACGAAGTAAGTGTTGTTTTCTTTCACACAAACAAAATGTTTCACTCATACTCCGACGAAGTTCAACTATCAAATATTTCATGACTTCATTTTCATTAGTGTGAACTGCTATTGGCTATAGGCAGCTGAAAGACATGTTAGACAAGATCTCCTATAAAACTGTCGGAAGAACTTTCTAGGGAAAACAACTGAGGAGATGAATAACACGTAATAAAATATTGACGAGTCCATGAACAAACTTTGACATTGCCACCCAAACTCTGCTCCTCAGCTCCCCCCAATGCCCATCTGACTTTCGGTTTGTCATAAAATCCCAACTGTTACGTTTCCATTGTAATCAAATATTTTGTGACACTTTGTGAGTTGAATGAGTGAATTAAAATTTGACAGCTCACAGATCTTTCTCACAGGTCTCTTCTTTACGACCATGATTGACTGCTAGGCATTTGTCTGACTTCACAAATAAGAAATGAGACATACCAAACCTTTAAAAAAATTCCAGACTGGAAAGTGAGTAACTTCTAACTGCAGTACCTACCTCTACTAAACTTTCTATTCTGGTCTTTAACTCCTTTCTAAAGAATTTCGGTAGAATGAATTCAGGCAGGGATTATTGCACTTAATTGCCATGTCTGGTAAACTTTCATCATTACTAACTCAAACGTGCTACTCAACTCAAATCATTTTCTAACTTAAAAGTTAATCATCCAGAGAGCACAGCACCGCACTTCAAAATCTTTCGCTTCCTGCCATAATACTGCCATGCTCGATGGAGTGCATTACTTTACTTATAACTTATATCCTTCACTACTTCAACTTTATATAGTTGACAAAATAAATTTTACTAGTAAAAATAAAAAGATGAACGTAGGGAAACGGGAGGAAGGCAGCAAATATTGTGTGTTCACTTCAGCTGGAGGTCATTTCTTTGTGTAAATAAATAAATACCCACTTGGAATTTGTTGATTGTAGTAATATGCTTTTACCAGAGTATACTGCTGAGAGTGGCTACTATCTTGGGACGTTTTGACAAACGCTCCTTCAAACTGCACTACAGTAATTGCAGTTTTCAACCACAACTAAATTCTAGAATGTCATTTTTGACATGGTCAGAGCACAAATTCCAAAGTATTCAGATGGTGAGACTGAAACAGCCACCTTGTACTTGTCATCTAAACGAGTTAATAATGTTCCGGATTATTGCGCAATAAAAAATGGCTGGTGCGTGGACTCTGGTTGGGGAACGTAGAAATGCTGTTAGTGCATCATTGGTGATGTGCAGTGTTATGGTCAAGGCTGTTCTGGTTTAAGGCTGTGATGACCAATAAGTATCTTATTACAGCACGTAACAATATTACTGGGTATGCTCCATTTAATTCATGGCAGCCGTCACAATTCCCAGATTGTCTGTGGGTAGCTGGCAATTACAATTGCACTTATCACTATCACTCAATTCTGATGATTTGAGTATCCCGTAGCTTGGAAGAAAAAATGCCTAGTTTCATTATTTCAGTCGTAACGGCACATACTAACTAACAGTAAGTACCTATAGGTGTGTATAGCGATAGCTGCACGTTGTGTCGTACAGTGTGTGTGTTGCAATATTGTAATATTTGATATGTGGTTGTGATGAGCACGAAGCTAATAAGAAGGTGGGCACGAATGTCCTGTGGTGCTGTGGCTGATTGTGAATCCTGAGACGTTTTAGTTTGCTTTTTGTGTTGCTCCTGCTGACTCCCTTCCCTTTGTGTTCATCTAACAAAAGAAAACCAAGAGAAAATTAAAGATGGGATCGATTTTCCATCATTTCTCTCCTTTCTCTCTCTCTCTCCTATATATTTTATATCCATTCCTCTCTCTCTCCTTTCGTCGCTTTCTCTCGCTTTTCTTTTGTGTGGCTGGATATAATATAATATGTGTGAGTCTGTGTGTGTGAAAGGAACTGGTTAAAACGACAGGAAAATTGGAGTGTTCAACCCCATCACGCATCCAACTTTGCATGCTACCTCACTATTACATTACCTTCTACCCAGAACAAGACTCAGTCTCCGTCAGCACAAAAATCCTGTTTGTCTTTGTCATACATAATGCCAACTCCTCCAGTCCCATTCATTCATACAAACTTAAAAATGGTTCCAGGTATACAATTTTATGTACACTCCACTCTACGCAGAAAGCTACGGACTGAATGCAGACAACCACCACGGCTGAACATGAGACTTCTCTGCACAACTAAAGAGCAGAATAATGAAGAATGGAAAATGCAAATATTTTTATTTCTATGCATCCGTTCCCTTTCTTCCACTTGCGACCTGAAGGAAACTCCCCGCAAGTTTGGCCATAGCTGCTCTCTGGCGGATGTGTACACAATGCCTCACATGCAATTCATGCCATGCAAAGCTTCCTTTCACTTTATACAAGACTACTGCCACAACTTTTAACCTTTTTAAACTCCACTGGAGTGGATCAATTGCTTTGTATTTCAAAAACATCTTTTCTCGTAGAAAGATTGTGGCCTTCGGTCAAAGGTTGTAGTCAGATGCATGTCGTTTGGAAACGACCTTAACACTTTTCATGTCTAAATTGTAGTTGTGTCGTGGATGTGACATTATGCATTGCACTGTCCTGTCATTATTAATAATTACTAATTACACTGAACTGTAATGCATGAAGTATTCAGTAATGAATAGGCAATTAATGATGCTGTAGCTCATTCAACACCGGAAACCAAAGAACTGAGTTACACTTACAGTACGCTTGTGATTATTGAGGCAGGAAGGACGGAGTGCAACACGAAGTCCACGAACAGAAAAGTGTGCGGATCGATATGATATGATGTACCATGTACCTATCTTTACTATGTTACAGTTACACTTTACAGTAAATGTGCATAGTATAGTGTTACTAGCCTTTCAAAAACAAGAAACGGGCATGTAGGAATGTGTAGCCGTAGTTTGTGGCAAGATCGTTTGAGTCAGCAAATTAGCTGTAGTGGCGGTTAATTATTTCCTTTTTATTAAGGCCAAACTTGTTTGGGCTTTATACGAATAAACGTCTGTCTATATCTGTCTGTCCGCAGTCCAACAAGTTTGGCCTTACCAACATCTAATCTTTAGGTTTGGTTTATTGTTTCATAAGTTTCATTACTTAACTATAATGTTTGAATATGCGGTCAATTGTATATTTTATCGTAGATGATGGAAGGCAGATGAGTTGCGACGAAACATCTCAGCTTTTCATCAGGCGTCATAATTTGATAACGAGTTTGAGGAAATGTGTGAGATACAGCGTTGCAAATCCCCGTCAACACTGGTTCAATTGTACACACCTGAAAGTTCATACAAAAATTAGACGTCTCATACAAATATCAACCTCATAGCAGCCTACACCCTTCAGATATGCTTCCTGTGAGTATCAGAAAGGAAATGTCGAATAATTTTAAAATGCGAACAATACTTTGTCTGACTGCTGCGAATGTGTTTTAAAGCCCGGATAGAGTCCGATTAAAGCTTACGATTAGTACAGATGCGTTTTATCTGCTTTGTATACTTTCTAGAAGTTAACTTACTCCTCCCACAGTGTAACTCTTCATTTTCTCTACAGTTGCATCGAAATATTCTTTTCCGTAGTCATCTTTCACTTCTTGAGACAAATTGTTCCACATGTGGTCACCTTGTTGCTTCACAGCGTCGCCGGCATACAAACCAGTCCCTGTACAGACAAAATCAAAATTTGAAAATACTTTTCAGTACGCGATATTTATTTTTAACAATTGAGTCTTGCCTGCTACAAAATTTCCAGGTTCAATGACAGAAACAGTTACTCCCCATCGCATCATTTCTGCACGAAGACACTCGGACAATCCTTGAACGGCCCATTTGGTGCACGTGTACGCGGATCGGGAAGGAGCTCCGAATCGGCCACACATACTTGAGATGGTAATAACCCGACCTGAATCAATCACCCATTTATTTTTTGCAAGTTGTTCTTCTATTTGATTTGTCACAAAACCATTCAATACAAACTGTTGCATACCCTCCGCTTTCCGAATTAAGGGCAATGAAGCTTTGATGGTTCGAATTGTGCCAAACAGGTTTACTTCGATTATCTTCTTATGAACATCTAAAGGTGTCCATTCTACTTCTACAAAACAGAAATTATTATGTACTATTTGTCATGCTTAGTAATTTTCTGTGTTACTGTTGTATATTATTTTAAGAATTTCTATCATAATTCCTATAATTTATTTACTATTATCCGTGTATATTATTATTCTTACCACCAAAAGTCGATAGTCCGGCGTTAGTAATAACTGCCCATAGTCCTACAAAAAATTAGAAAAATTTAAAGCACTTGTACTAGATATCATCAACACCTACAGCCCTGATATCTATAGGTAGGTTAGTAGTATATAGGTGCAACAATTTATTCGTCGAAAAGCAAAAGGTAGTTAAGTAAGTTTAGGGGATACTACCGCTTACAATTAGTTGACATCGCTCGCAATTTTGCTTGACCCCGTCAAAAGATTTGCACAATTAATAATGGTGTATATTCGCATGCACATTTAAACTAAACACATTCAAGCATAAACAATTAGCTCACTCCGTATAGTGATAGTGATAGTTCTAAGCTGTATTTATGAGTGTTGGCTTCAATTTTTCCTTTTGATCGTCAATGTTTAATTGATGTTAATTTTTGGACCGCACGGCATAATGCATGTAGTATGCTCAATGCTCTACAGAATGTATCTATGCATTGGTATAATACACCATAGAAGAGTTGATGTAAACTTCAGAATTGCTGTGCTTCTTAATAGCGTACATAGTACATAATAACAGTGGAATTTTACATGAGATCGCATAAAAATTTAATATTCAGAATAGATCGGATGACATCCGGGAATGAGTCACGAAATTACAATAATCCTTGAACACCTTCCTATACAGCTGCTTACAAATCAGCAACCTTTTCACTGCTATTGTAACATCGTACCTGTTAAACTACACCATTAGCACTCACTGCTCACCCAACCTACAGAGACCTACCAACTATAATGCCTACCCAACATCCCCAGAAGATGTAAACAAAAACACGATATATCTCTTGCATGAAACAATAACAATTATGCGTACTTCATCCACTCTTACAATTTGTTTGTTTGCACACACATCGACACTTCCCACACACACGCTCAAGTAAATACGTGTACGTGCAGTAGAATTCTGCGTTGCAATTATTTGTTACTTCTTTCCGACCCTTCTGCGGTTAAAGAAGTTTTACCATAAACAACACAAACATCTTCATTCAAGTTACCTCTTGTTTTCTCGGGCAGATTATTTTTCACGTATTCCAAAGCTTTGTTGACATCGTCATCCGAGGAAACGTCCATTTTAACAACAAACATTCGTTCCGTGAATGCTTTCTGCAGTTCCTTAGCTCCTTCTGTGTCCAATGAGTAAACTGCAGCAAACACTGTGTAGCCCTGTGTAGGAATATTAGCCAATTATTCCACCAAACAAACGTCACAAAGCGTTCCTAAGATATGCATATCATGCGATATGCCAGGGTCTCATTCTCACAGAGCACCGCCACTAGAATTTACCATTTCATGTAGTTTCTTGGAAACAGCATTTCCAAAGCCTGTGTCGCATCCTGTGATGAGCACCGCTTTCCCCTTCGGATCAACCTGAGTGTGCACAAAATGCAAACATTTATCAGTTATCTCATAGCACAAATATTAAACATATGACAACTTCATCAGGGAAACAGCATACTATACCAACACTGTTTTTAATTTGACATTTACTAAAGATTTGCCCCTATATAGAAAAGCAAATGATTTTTGCACTTTCATTAGGTGTCTACCGTTTTAATAATTCCATAAAAAAAATTAGTGAAACGATAAAGTTGAATGTGCGCAGAAATAAAAAGAAAAGGTTGGAAGAGCTTGTCATGGAATATTAGGGAGACATAATTGTATGTTGAGTTAAGCGTGTAAATGTTACTTTGATTCTGTCGATAAGGATGACAGTGGCACAGCCGAGGATGAGGACCGTGAAGAAAAGAGACGAACAGGAGAATCCAAAGATGCACCCAACTTTAGCAACCACGTAGGCCGTTCCCAGCCAAAATAAACAACGTTCAATTACATCCAAAGGAATATCTTCCCAAATCTGTTTCTGGCCTGCCATAATGTTTCCTCGCTCGGTCCACTTCAAACAAAAAGCGTTGGCTGCACCTAACTGGCGTAGTTGCTTGCAGGATATGGATTTAACAGTGGCCCCTCATCTGACGACGCTGCGGAAACAAAACTCGAAATTGACACGGCAGGGAAGAAGAAGCAGCCGCGTGTGTTCTGCAGAGACTTTAGCTGTAGACTGCTGCAACTCTACTCCGCCCTCCTGGATAATTTTGGACCATCTCCATGTTGAGCCCACCACTTTAGTTTCATTAGCAGATATCTGTTCCCTCAAAAACTGTGCATAGCATTTGCAGATAAGTATTACAAGACTTAAGCTATAAATATATTTGGTCTGTTTGTGCATTAGATAATATGAAAGGGGAAATGTAGAAGTACCGAAATATAACACATGGGATGTAGACAGTTGCAGCCATGGACTCCCAATCTGTTCTCTCACACCGAATGAGTGTCCCAGTCAGTTCCTCTTCCACTACTCAACTAATAAATACACAGATATACTTTTTACGTGCACATTCAACACCATCATTCTTGCCACATACATTTATTTCCTTGGCTGTGTCTCATCCTCAGCTTCAACAACACCGCTGTCCTCGTCACCTTTTATTTATACAAACCTACCCGTGCTGCACATCTCTTGTATTATTCCAACCACTCCATGTGTATACACATGTATCGTAGTATATACATACATGTAGATAGCAGATATACGAACAGAGTATAATAATGATTCTATTCCAGTCGGATTATAATCTCTGTCGTACTGCTTCGTTACATCATCGTAGAGGCGTATTATTATGAGAGATATTCGACATGCGAGTTCAAAAGTTTCTATATGATCAACTTAATGCAAGACAAGCCGTGACCTTGTTCAAAAAACAGACTTGCTACAGTTTCATTAATGCTACTCAACACGTTCGTGAATGTAATCTTCGTCTGTTTATCTCATTTGAGTCTTTGTATGTGAGTCTGTAGTACTGGAAAGCGGCTTTTTCTGGTAATAATATTGCTTCATCCTTTTGCACAGTCTGCAGCACTAATTGTAAGTAAGTAAAGTGCTGCACGGTTGAATGTGACTAACTTAAATGTATTTTGTGGTGGCACTCGCTACCTGCTTCGGTTAGTTCTGCCAAGATTCATTAGCATTATCACACGAGTTGAATATGCATTGGAGCTTTGGAATAGCTTAGACTTAATGAACAACAACAAATGCACGCGGCCTACTTTATTGTACACTTCGTAATAAATATTTTACAGTTTCTGCCGCTCTGCAATCCGTCTTCCGTGTACATTCCAACCATTAAACTAATTCGGATGCGTTAAGATGCTAAAAAATGGAGCTTTTCCTATTGAAATTCTTACTGCAGCCTCAATTCAGTTTGTCATTTTAAATGCATTCAAGAATACATCCATACATTTGTATCTATGTCATCTCATATGACATAGATGCAAATCATGATATGACCAGAGGCGTATCTGCGTATGGGCTCACCGAGTTCCCCCAGATTCCACAAAAAAGGGGTTATTCAATTTTTGGGCTTTGAGCCCCTCAGACGACTTGAGTCCTCCATTACAAATCCTAGAAACGCCCTTGGGTATGACTCATGCATGTTCAATCTCTTCTACACATTAAAACATTATAAACTTGGCTCACATAAGCTCTTAATAATTTGCTATTTGTGCCGTCTGTCATCGTTCCCTTGTTTTAGCAACACAGAACGTAAGAGCTCACTCAACACTCAACAGGTTACTTGAAAACTTTGAAACGCTATTGCCTTGCAGAAAAGTTGCAGAGATGTTCAGTTTCCGCCGGAAAATCAGTAAAAGTTATTGTGGCCCTTGGACATTTGCTACATTTTTAATTATTGGAATATTCTTCGATACGATTTCAGTGAGTGAGTGCACATTTGACTTTAAAGGAGGCAAAGGAAAAGGAGGTTATGGCTCTCGTCCAGAACAATCCTCACATCAAACCGAATTATACGACAAACCCTTTCTGACTGAAGTAGTGAACAGTTTGTTAACTCCATGGGTGTCGGAAGACTACATCAGTTCCACCACCAACGACCTCATGCTCAAATTGCTCGTCGTCATTTGGCCCCTCTTGTGTGTCATTACAGCCATACAGGCCTACATAACCTACTTCGGCCCTTCAAACAATTATGACGGGGTCATTCGTTCTTTAACCCACGGACTGGGAGTCAATGAACACAAAATAATAAATGCCCTGGAACAAGTTCAGAAATATTTGCCAAAAGGTGATACAATATGAAACTTCCGATTAAGCAAATGCACAAGGCATATTTACATTTGAATGAAGCATATAGATATAAAAATATAACTGCAAAAGTGGAGTATAATTAATTGCAGCGTTTCATTTTTATTTGCAGGAATGATTTAATCTTCTGGTTCTAGCCCATCAAAACTGCAGAGGAATTGCCTAAAAATAAAAATGTACCTCACAAGCGGTAAGAGCCTAGCATACTGATACCTACCTAAAGTAGGTTTCCATACTTTACATAAAACGGTGTTGGGAGATCAGCAGGAGTATCAACAGCTGCAAAATCCGACATTGGTGTAGGTAAGGATTTATTTTTTCCAGACTTGAGTTGCCCACGCACAAAATTTCAATTTCTGAGCAAGCAGCAAATAATCAGACACTCCGCAGCTACATGAAACCTTTGTACTCTTCGCATGATTATAATCCTCATCGTTGTTAATAAATGCAGCTTTTTATGCAAAAACTAATCAAACCTGTTTTCATTTGAGTAGCAGCAGTTCCTTTCCTGCGAATGTGTTCTCGCTGTGTACCTAGTAGCAGCACCTAGCAAGCATCTATATAGTAAGTAATATTCAGTATACCTAAGATATGGGGATATGTAGCATGGCTATTGTAATAATGACGGAGTGACCATGCACCTTGCATCGAATCTATAGACGAGTATATCTCACTCGTTATTGCGAGGATTTGGTTGTGCACTTGTGTCAGTGTCTGGTCTGCTATGAGAATAAAAAGAAGATTTATAGCTGGTGCTAGCATTTGAATATACTCGATTCCAAGAAATTCTCAGAATTCATCGTGTCGTCAGAAGGGGAGTCAGTTTGTACAACGCACGGTAAAGGCAATGTAGATTTTGTATAGAAAACAGATCCCTACTTGAGACAATCTTCAGTGCGTCCTTCTCTTTTCAACAAATATCAGCCATCATGCTCGGTTCTCGGAAAATAGTGCGATCTTCTCTTCCTTTAATCTTTATTACATTGACTTCGGCAGTCCTGGCTTTCCCACAAACGAGATCATCCACTGAGACGTAAGCTTTAATGTAATTTGCATTCAACATTTATTTTTATGTACTTCTTGTGTGGTGGACATGTGTAAGGGCAGATCTGCATTCCTTGGTCTGAGTTCACACCTCACAGCAGGCTGCACCGGTTCCACTTCATGTCTCTTTGTGTACAAACTGTAAACACATCCAAAAGTGTTCCAATTCGTATTATATGCGTAATTTATTGTTGTTTGTTGTTTACAGAACTGCCACAGCAAACAACAACAATCACAGTTGCCCTCCCTCGCAAGACAAATCCAAGCCACTGCGTTATCATCTCCAGTCAGGAAAATGCTACAAAACCAAAACTCGAGGACCGTGTGGAAATAATCAGCTATTCCTTTCCTTAGAAAATTCACAGACCTACGGAGATTGTGATTGTCCCCTTTCGGGATTCGATGTACCGTGGGTTTATCACGTTCAAACCGATAAATGCTATAAATCATACGAACAGGTAATTGCTTAATTATTATTATCGACGAAAAAGAAATCCATAATTTATTATTTTATTTAAAAAATATTTTATTAAAATTTTGTTTGCTAAATGTGTAGGGTTACTGTTCTGAAGGACAATGGTTGATTTTTAACGAAGACGAAGATGTGCAATGCGTGTCGAACAAGTGTTCGGACACAATTATGTTTGAAAATGACAATTCCCAAGCGAAAATCGTGCTATTCAAGGAAAAGTGTGTGACTCTCCACGAATCTTCTCCTTATTGCCAACAGGGAGAAATTGTGTCATTTGATTCGAATGACGTGATTGCTACTTGCATAAAACACAACGAGGGAGACACGACTGCCTACAGCATTTCAAAAACGGCACAACTGAAATGCAAAGCTGGAACAAGAAGAGACATTGTAGGAAAATGCAGAACGACAGTTCAATCTCAATCCGGATCCTTTGGTCGCTAATCATATGAATAATTAAGATTTTGTTGCAAGTGTTGATTTTGAAGGTTACTAATTGTACTTACTTTGTAATAACAAACTGAATTGCATGCAGATCATTGTAGCAATGAAGTATACCTGTAAGTAAGATAGCGTGGTAAAACGTTGATATAATCACGACATTAATTTGAATAGCTGTTGTCTGTGTGTGCACTTGATGTTGAAACGTTGTCTATTGAAAGGGTTAAAACTGCAAGAGTGCCTCGTAGTGTAATTTTGATTGCCCAGATAGTTTTTATTTTACACAAAATTGTATTTTGATTGCAAGTAGATTTTATAACTTACTGCTATTACTTTCCGAATGATAAGTGCGGTCGCTGGTCGTCGTGATATCATTCCATCCTGTACTATATTTATTGTTATCCAACTAACATCATGAAAATACAATCAGATTACGTCATGTTACTGTTGCCTCGAGTATTCATGGGACGTGTTCATTGTACTCACGCTTGACACATATCACACCGCAAAGCTCAAAGAATCATTTTGGACTATCTTATTATGCAACCACTTTGAGCAATCTTTCAAAAATCTCCAAATACAATTAGCACATACTGCATGATGTTTTGATTTTCATAATATTATAAGTAGTCATAACTAGTACAACTAATTTGATTTGGTTTTTACATTCATCATGCTCACTTTGCACACAAACACAATCATACTACAGCAATAAAAACATTTTGCAGAGATGTCTATTTCTATGTACCTCAAATTGAGTTTGATGTATGTTACAAATGGGGACAATGACTTGAAACCAGAATAGGTGCACTTCGGTAGTTGGAAAGGATTTTTAATGGTGCAGACAGACATACATGCAGTTATTATGCAACTGCATCTGTGCAGCACGTAATTTCGAGCAAGTCATAACCATAACTGCTGTTTTTTGGTGGATTGACTCTCATCCGTAAAGAGTGGCTGCATTATTGCAGTGCCCAGTGCACAGCATGTCAATCTTTTATTGTTTTCTTAACTTTCCTGCGGCCGACATGAAATAATTATGATTTGATTCACTTTTCTAAGCAATGGACGTTTACCATTGCTCTGCTAACACTACTTGGAATCGAAACTACGGAATTCACACTGTGGTAGTGTCTCAATCTATTCATTCATTTATTGTCAGTGCCTACTTACATAAGATATAGACGCAGAATACAAAGAGCGTAGATACGGATACGGAGGAGTACGGAAAGATTGAGATGTTGATGGATTAATATGGGAACAAAGTACACAACAGACTTTCTTTCTTAATGCTTTTAGGTTCTGCCTCCAAACCTCCACTAATTACCCCACACACATCAATCTCCACAAATCCATCACTTGCTCTGTACACAACTGCATTAACTTTATAGTTCGTACTGCTAATAAAACAAATCTGCTCCTATTAAACACTAAACAATTTCACTAGCATCAATAACCTCCTTTGTGAATTCTACAACCAGCAATAATGCAAGGTACTCCACGTGGATATTTTCAATTATTTTCCCAACTCACTACATGTCTCTCTGCTAATAATAATTTCGCGTTTTGTGTACTGCGTGGTCAGTGTCATCTGATGTAGGCAAGGTACTTGCAGCAACTACGAGTAACCTACCACCTCACTTAACACTAAAGACCCATAATACAGTTCTGTAATGTACATTTAATTTCACTAGCAATAAGTTTGTAAAATTGCCTAGATCAATCATACATCTGTATAAACAATGTTAGAAGCAAAGCACCCAAATAAGCAGCTAAAGTGAAGTTAATCCTACACGCAGGTGAATGTTGATACAAAAACTAAAGAAGCAATAAAACAGACACCTGCAAAGAAATCGTTTCACTTGAGAAGTCGCATTCTTTTATTGCTCTTATCATTATCTCTTTCTTTGCCGTCGTTGTTGCTTCAGCAGAGCTACAACAACCAACAACTGCTATGTACTTCTACGTATTCTGCCACTAGAGACGCACAAAACCCCATAGGAAACCAAATCGCTCAATCGCTTTGATTGAACTGTAAATAATGAAGGAACTGTAGTGCTAGTAATACTCTTTCAGCTCGCTTTATACAGCGTGGCCTAGTGCAGATAAGAACTGAGCCAACTGCATAATAATGACGTGTCTATTGCATATGTAACATTCTCGCTTTAGTTTGGGAACGACGTTTTTTGTTGCCATAATATTTATTTGCGAGAAGGTTTTGTGTGTTGTCCACGACGAAGAGATGGATGTGACGGCAACACGAGCAGAGAAATCTGGCTGTCTCACCGTCTGTCTCATCTGTCTCACCTGTGTTTGCTTTTGCAGTGGTGTGACTGTGAGTGACTGTGATGAGAGGAGAGAGACGCTGCTGCCATTTCCTAAAACAAACAGAAGGAATGAAGGAACTGAGCTTAAAAGTAACGCAATGAATTGGGAAAAAGTGGAGGAACTACTTTGTGCTGAGCATTTCGTCGTATTTATCTTTGAGAGTTGCAGGTACACAGACTCTGCAAATCCGGAAGGCACGACTTGTACTTGTTGCATGAACAAAACGACGACGCAAAGCGAGTCAGAACTTAACTTTCTCATTCTCGTATAACAGAATTGAGAATCACAAATAAAATAAAATCACACAGTAAAAAGACAAGAGGAATATGCAGAATGCAAACAGTTGTACAAATAAAACAAAGACTGAAGCATTTATTGTTTACTCACTCATTTAGTTGGCTCAGCTTCTAACACACACACCACCAGTCATTCCGTCTTCTGTGGCTTTATTCTGCACTCTTTATTGTCTTCATGAAAATAAAGAAAACACCTCAAGCAAACAATTCATTACAGCAACCAAACTTTACACCAACTGACACACACTATATAACTATATACTCACACATAACATTAGTAGCTACTTGTAGTTGCATTGTAATTTAGCTGCAGCACACACGTTAAGTGCTATGTGGAAGTAGACATCGTAATTGTAGTAATATCCTCACAAGGAATAGGATTACGTCGTCTGCAATGTAGAAGTCTTCATATAGATTAAATTATGTCGTAGTGTTCTGCCAGGCTACAAACAAATGAATGAATGAATTTCGAGAGGATTGTCGTAAGAACTGAGATGTTTAAGTGTGTTTAAATTGGATAATATAAATAGAACATGAAAAGCGAGTGAGACATTTATGGCTAACTAGACTAGGTAAGTACATCCTTCCTCTGGGCACACTACAAGCACTGAAGTACCTACCTAATTTTTATGTCTTTTTGTCTGTTGCGGCTGCAATGCATAGAAAAATAAAATGTACTAATAATGTTTCAGTCAAAAAGTCAAGTGTTGAGAAAAAGAGTTGCCGGAAATATGCGTTGGTGTGTGCCAAATGCATTTAAGTTGCGACTGACTGCATTTAAATTGGTGCAATGCATAATGTGTTCAGCCACTTAAGTAGCCAATGTGCAGTACGAAATTGTTCAATTAGCAATTAAAGCAGCGAAAAGGGAAGTGACTACACAGCAGACGGCGGTGTGGGGATGAAGGAGTCTGAAAGGAGTGGATTATTTGCAGAGGTGACTGCTGTGCTACAAATATGTACAAAGAGCATAACACACAGGACGTGGAGATGTCAATCAAAGGGATTTAATTTAGTTGCTAATTACGATCAGCAATTAATTAAGTTTGGTTACACGGCAACGTGGATAGTAGAAGATTTGGTTTGTGGATGGAGGTGTTGGGTGAGTGCACACAAAGTGTGGCAGGTGCAATGGAAAAGATAAAGGTGAAATAAGAAGGGAAAGTATTTAACTAATAACGCGAAGTCAAACGATGGCAAGATAACAAAAGCTCGCTCTTTCAGTTAAGATCTCCCCACTGTTTTGCAGAATGGGGACCTTTGGCCATATATAAACTCTTCCTAGTCCCTTTCTTCTTTCAGTCAACACAAAAACTTCAACAACTCCCATCGTCAGCCTACCTCACTATTTCACTTTCATTTCTTCGTTTCGAGTGAATGTTTTCTTCTGTCCAGTGTACAAAAGTTGAGTGATTTCATAACAAAAGTTCGGGGGCATTTCCCACAAAATATTTTCATCATGAGACCAATGGTACGTCCTTCTACCTCCACGCACATTTTCAACCCGAGCTTCAAGTGGACAAAAATAATTTGCTCTTTGTTTGGTGTGTTTAGATTTGGGCAGTATGTCTTCTGTCCGTGGTGCAGCTGAGTTTGAGTGATAACACCGCAACTTCTCCAGTCAGAGTCAAGAGAGGATACCTCGGAGGGGGTGGCGGCGGAGGTCATGGTATGAAATATTCTTACAAACCTGCTTAGAACGACAATCTTATAAATGGAATTATATCAGCGTTTGACCGTACAATGAATTGTAGGTGGAGGTGGATATGGAGGAGGTGGAGGGGGATATGGAGGAGGTGGAGGAGGTTATGGAGGAGGTAGATTTTTATTTTCAATAAAAAATTATTTTAAAAATATTTGCATGTGATCAAAACGAATTTTTGATTTTTTCAGGAGGCTACGGTAAAAATAATTTTAGTTGGGTTTATTGCCAACAATTTTCAACCTTCCATATACATTTGAAACCATAAATATAAAGAACAGAGAACAAAGAAACTCTATTAAACTCTAAATATCATAATAATTGTTTTAATAATCTCGCCCTTCGTTCGTATGTTTCGTAAAAAAAATACGAAACACTTGTATTTTCGTAATTACTGTTGAATTAAATGTGGTAAATTAATTGTGGTATTTTTGTACTTTTTTCAGGTGGAGGAGGACATGGAGGTAAACATTTTTGACCATTATTGTAGTACAATTTTGCATTTTGCAATTAAAATAACAATCGTATAAATAAATTGCTGAAGTAATACTCATAATCTTTTTTATTAACAGGAGGAGGATATGGTGGAAGCGGAGGAGGTACAATTTAATTTAAATATATTAGAAATTTTAGTATAGGTATTTTTATTTTAATTGCCCCCTTAAATATCAACTTGTTTATTGCAGGTGGATACGGTAATAAAAAATGATTATATATAACATGGGAAAAGATAATAAAATTCTTTTAAAATAATTGGTCGAAACTTTATCAATTATTTTTAACCCACGCAGGTGGATCAGGCGGTGGTGGCTACAGTGGTGAGTATATAAGTCTTATTAATTTTTGAAATTATATTTTGTGTGTATTCAAATATTTTATGTTATCATTTCTTAAATTACAAAAAGGATTTTCATTTTAAAATGTAGGTGGTGGAGGTGGATACGGAGGCGGAGGTAGGGGAGGTATCATTTCAAACATACAGATTTTAATTAAACTTATTAAGACTGTGGTTTAAGTTCAATTTTGTTTTTCAGGTGGATATGGTATATAAAAACCAGCCATTAAGTTTGATCATTATATAACCATCGAAAAAGCAAATAATTCACTCTCTTCGTAATCCGAAAACTTTACAAATAAATTTTCATTTATATCGAGGAGAAATTATTTATTTAAATCGATATGGAATTATATTATTTAAATGGGTGGAATCCGTTGAATTTGAAAGTTGAATGAGTAACTGCATGGAACAACATTTCATTGCTTAATTTACTTCAGATGGGCATAATAATTATAATATAATAATTATAATATAATTATTAATGAAATTTTGGTATGAATGTAATAATATACTTTAAATTTTGTAATCTTTTCAGGTGGAGGTGGTCATGGAGGTAAATATTGAGAATAAAATACATCGCTCCTTATTTTTAATCCGGTAAAATCGTTTGCATGTAAATCACAACTTGTATCCTTATTTTTAGGCGGAGGTTATGGAGGAGGAGGAGGACGTGGAGGCGGTGGATACGGTACAATTTTAACATTAATATTTTTAATACTTAATATTTTAAAATGTGAGGATTTGACTTGTTTAAGAGAATATGGTAAAATAATGGGATTTATTGGCTGGTGCTGGTTTGGTGAAAATATTTACCAATAATGATGAATAATTGTATAATGAAATTTGAAATTTTTCTTAGGCGGAGGTGGTAGTGGCGGATACGGCGGAGGAGGATATGGGGGAGGTATGCATTAAACGGATCTATCCTATCTCATTTTATTGCTTCACGCACCTCTCATTATCATCTTTCGTAATAATAAATACTAAACACAACATTTTTTAAATTCTTTTTATAGGTGGACACGGTGGTGAGTATTGCAATAAAACTAAAAGTTAATTCCCCTTGACGGGCATTTGAAATCGGAGACTTCAACATTGCCTTCATTTGCCATATTAAAATTTTTCTTGTAGTTCAGATGCTAAATTTTAAATTTAATTTTTATAGGAGGAGGGTATGGCGGAGGTATGGATTAGCATTAAAATTTTAATATTTGTATTGCAAATTACGTTAATGTAAATGTACACGTAGGTACTCTAGGTACCTAACCTATGTATAATGTTGATCATTTATTTAAACACATTTTATACCCGACTTTACAAAATAGGTGGAGGTGGACGCGGAGGAGGTGGACATGGAGGTATAAAATACACTAAATAAAAAAGTGCATTTAAAAATAATTGAAATTATAATATGAAGGTAAAATTTAATTTATCCTTTATTGTTTTAGGATACGGAGGAGGCGGTTACAGTAGCGGAGGAGGTAAAAATTAATTTCCGCATGCATTTCTTAATTTTATGCAAATTAATTATATTGAGTATGGTTTTTTAAAATACACTTTTCATTTATTTTCAGGCGGATACGGTAAAAATGAAATAAATACTACATAAAAAAAGATTAATTATTTTGGTCGACAAAAAACAATGTTTGAATATTCTTGACTATGATTTTCAAAATTCAGGTGGAGGTGGAGGAGGATACGGAGGATATGGTGGAGGTAATGGAATGAATGAATTTTTAGATTTTTAGATTTTTTTCGTGTTACCAAATGATTCAAATTTGATTATTTTATTGCAGGCGGAAGCGGTGGTAAGGGATTACAATTAAAACAACCACGTATTCAATAGCAAGGGCGTATATAGAATTTTGTAATGGGGGTTCGACTCATCTTGGGGTTCAAAGCCCAAAAATTGCCAAGAGGCCTTTTGTCAAACAACCCCTTTTTTCCAGAATCTGGAGGGACCCGTTGAGCCCATACGTAGATACGCCCCTGCTCAATAGAATCTCAATGGACGCAAATGGCAATTTCCTAATGAGTCGTTATAAATTGCCGTTGCATTGAAAATATTTTCTTTGCTAAATATTTTTTTTAAATTAGGATACGGAGGCGGTGGCAAAGGAGGAGGAGGTGGAGGCGGATACGGAGGTGGAGGTAAAAAATATTCCAAAACGAAGGATTTGACAATTTCTAAAATTGTAAAATCGACTCAAAATTTCTATCATTTAATTTTTAGGGTACGGAGGTGGAGGTTCGTGACCTTGAGTTTTCAAAGTTTTTATTTTCTATTTTAAAATACTTTTAGTTTGTTTGTGTTGAAAAAATGGTAAGCCATTTTTGATTTTACGTCCGAAAATTGTTAAGAAAACACAAATTGCTTAAAGTTACAAAATATTTCGCCACTTTCCCGACATTTGTGTAACAAATCATTTGTTTATATCATAATAATAGTTCATTATTTCATATTTTATGAATTTCACTCTACTCTTATATAGGCTACTTTAGGGATCGCAGTTAAGTCAATTGAATTGTGTAGCTGGTTGTAAAAGAAAATTAGTATAAGCTCCTACTAAAAAATTATTATGTTACTTTTGCAAACGAGCATTTGCCAAAATAATGTTAACATTTTTGAACTACAGATGTAGTGTTTATTTTATTTTATTTTAATTATGGGCTTTTCCCTATTTTTTTCACAGGAGGCTACTATGGCGGTTATGGAGGTTGGTCAATTCAGAATTCCAATTAGTTAGGAGAGACAACAATTAAAAAATATTTGTGAAATAAATGTTTTAGATTTCATTTACTAAGAAAACGAAATTATGCAGATAATGTTAGCAATAATTTCTAAAATATTAAAGTTTGACACGTGTGGTGATTTTATTTGAATAGGACACGGAGGAGGAGGCGGAGGTCACGGAGGCGGAGGTCACGGAGGCGGTGGTGGAGGTCATGGAGGTGAGAAAATTATTTTTTAAAGCTGCAAATGATTTTGAACATTTCAGTTTTTACAATTTCTGCTATTGTGCCAGTCACTCATTTCATTACATAATACAAATATTGAATATTTCTGTGCAGGTGGAGGATACGGCGGTTATGGGCGATAAATTGTACGGAATTGTGAACGTACTTTATTCCCTTCATTCTCTGAAATGTGATTTTCAGTGTAAGCTTATAATATCTGTAACAACCTATAAACTTCATTTCTTGTAGGTTTCTTTTTACCAGTAACGTTAGAAAACTTTATTTGCTTTAGTTTAGAATGCTGTAAATTTTGTTTTGAAGTGTATTTTAGAATGGAATGATTTGTGTGTGAGTTGAGAAAGATCAGTCTTGTTCATGGTCTGTTGTTTTTCGTTTTCATGGTGTATGTGTTGTAATCTTGAAAAGTGTGTTCTAATCTGCTCCTGCTTTTATAACATTTTTCTTCCCTAAATTCTGTTAAGAAATCGGACATTGAAATGTGACCACCTTATTTTACTGTCATTTGTGAATGGATATTATGGTGATTGTTGCTTATACTTATTAATTGTTAGATTTTATTTTATTTGGTACGATTCAAGAATCACATGCAGTGAAAAATTCATGGGTAATATTTTTTTATACACATACATTTTCTAAATAAAACATTCCACACGCTTGTATACCAAAGATCCGTCTTGTGTTCGCTCTGTTTCATATTTCTTATAATTCATATGCATGAAATAAATATATATTAAAAACCAAGAGCATTATATATAACAGTTAAACAAGGGATTTATATACTGATGGGCTCAGGTCTTGAGAACCCCCTCCACATTTTGGAAAAAGGGTTATTTCATCAAAATTGAAGGCCAAAGACTGCAAAGCTCATTTCCTGCCTCTGAGCCCTCCCATTGTGAAATAGATAAGCCCTTGATTAAATCTTGGAGACATAAATAGATTGTTAAGAAAATGCGTTAACAATTTTTTACCTTGATAAATAAAATTGTGATAGCTACACTCTCTAACCAACATTATCCGGTAGCCTTTTCGGACTCTCCAACAGGCATATTTAATGTTCTCGTGGTGGCAGTTTCTTCGCTTCATTTTTCTTTTTATGGTCACGAGATTGCTAACATCATCAGCTGAAATTACTTATTTAAATACTAATTTTAGCTAAATAAAATTAAATAGGAACACGTAATCACATGTACGGTACTAACGGTACAGGTACGGTCATTCTAGTCGTTAAAGTCTTTATGCTTATCAAATTATCCATTGTATATGGGGAGACTAATGGAATTTCAAGATGAATGCGTCTGAAGTGACTGAAGTCTGAACTGAAACACGGAATTTTTCTAAGCTACATGATAGAAGAATGAAGAAAGCCACTGACTGACACCATGCTGACACTTACTTGATTTATTACTGGCATTTAAGATTTAAATGTTTTATACCTAACTAAATTAAATATATTTTATCATATTTTCATATTCATATATCTTTCTACTACATCAAGGGCGTATCTAGGAATTTATAATGGAGGTAGGGGCTCTGGGGCCAACAAATAACCCATTTTTTCCGAAATCTGAGGGGGGTGGCTGAAACTCGGTGACCCATACGCAGATACACCCTTGCTCTATATTTGTGAATATTATGAGGATGTGCCAGTTTTATAACCCTCTCTTGTCTCTTGTCAATGAATAAAATTAACTTTACATTTAATGTTTAAATTTGAATTGCCACTTCCTGCTTATTGTATTGCTAATAAAGTCGAGACAAAAATGAGGAATAGGAAATGTGCCTATTATTCAGACTCAACTATTTATTACTATCATAATAATTATTCTACATAATAATTTTTATTAGTTCATTCCACTGCGCACCATTCTTCTACTTCACTGTAAAACTCCCATTGCCTTCTTGTTATTTTCAACTTTCATCCAAGTTTAATTGGGAGAATAAGACACAGGAAACTGTTTTGTCCTCATTTCTATTTACTGTTCTGTATTTCATTATACCACATCAGCATATTTCGGGTAAAATAAACTTTTTGAAAACTCTAAATTGTGGTCTAAAATCATATGCTGAAACTATCTGTAAATCGAACACTGAAAATATTTTTAATTTGTTATTTGTATTCTTTAAGGCTTTTGGATTGCAATGAAAATATTTCCCACTTTACTTTTGGTGTTGGGGGCATTTACTTTGATGCTATTCCAGTTCTCCAGAACCGAGGCAGCAACCATGAAAGACAAAGAAGAGACGGAATTGGCAATGAAATGTTTAAACACACAGTGCAAAACCAGCGAAGACTGCGCGGAATGTCCAAGGAAATTGTGCATCATAAACGGTGGCAATATGCAACCCAGTAGTTGCTTCTAAAAAAGGCCCACCACCCAAAATGCAGACAAATACAATAATCATAACTAATTATGTTCCCGAGCAATATTTATTAATTCACAAAAAACCATTTGCCAGGATGTATTGAAAATTTGTCTACTCATTAGAATAAACTATTTGATCCCTGAATCACTTTTATCTCTTTTCATTATAATTAATTTATCCATCCTGATTCCTGATCCATCGTACAATATATGGCACTCATAGAAATGTTAAAGCGTTGAGTTAAACAATATGAACTAGCTTCAAAGAAATCAGTGCTGCTGTGTGCGATGATGTTACATAGGTATTTCATTTCATTTATTAAATTCATTTGTAGCAAGAATTGGTTTATAAATTATACGGGAGTGAAAAATCAGCCCTTACAAGTTAAAATGATAACAAACTTAACATTGAATATTCTACGACACGGTTTGGCTTACAACTTACAAGTAGTGTTAATAATATTTGGATGCGTGAAGTAATTTCTGTACAATGTATGAAAATGCAAGAATTGTGTAATAGGCGAATAAAATTTGTCGTATATTATCTGAGAAGTGAATGAGGCAATGATGTCACTTTAATCTTCAAACAGGCCTTGTGTATTTCGTAGGTTAAGCAATGCATAGGTGAAGTAGCCATGTAGAGTCCCACCCAAGACCCAATGCAGCGATATTAATTTTATAATCTCCTTAACATTTACTATGGAATGCATACGATGCTTCGAGAGTAGTGAAATGCTAAGCCATTTGAGTTTTGGCCCTGAGAACAATTCTCGTTAAAATTAACAAGTTCACGTTCAATGTTGTTTTTGCAGTTGGGTTTGAACTAACTAAGAATTGTATTGAAGAAGTGACTCACGGACCACTGAGTGAGAGAATGTATGAGAATTCCCATCACAAATGCATCAGTATTTCTCATTTGCACAGCAGCAGCAAAGTAATTACAAATGCGCAAAAAGGTTGCAGTACTATAAGCTGACTATAAGTATTAGCAAGTAGCAGCTATCTTTGCCTGTATTATAATTGTATTATCTTTAA
Source organism: Pogonognathellus flavescens (assembly GCA_019776165.1). Classification (NCBI taxonomy): domain Eukaryota; kingdom Metazoa; phylum Arthropoda; class Collembola; order Entomobryomorpha; family Tomoceridae; genus Pogonognathellus; species Pogonognathellus flavescens. The sequence continues at coordinate 7,532 of JABASD010001139.1, read as the reverse complement.
CTGAATACGTCATTCACATCATGAAAAACTTCTTGCAAATATGACTACTCTGTTGATGAGTAAAGCACCTTCCTTGCGTCGTTAATGCTCAATTTCATATATAAGCTCTGGTTTACATTGATGGTGAAACAGAAGGTTAGAAGAGACTCAAGGGAAGTTTATTTCAACTTACTCCCACTTCCAAGAATATTACCCATCCACCAATTCGCTCAAATCCACATCATTTCTCTCTCAACACGAGATCACAATCATTTTAACGTTATTCAACCCTAGTAATTACACATTTTATTAATATTATTCAGCCATGGCATCATTTCAACGAATTTTCACAATTTTCAATTTGTGTTTTTGTTGCCAATTACTGTTTACTTACGGATTCACGAATCCTCAGTTAGGATCCGTCAATTCGCGTAAAGGAAGCAACCGAAATCCCATTGTGTTTCAGGAAAATGAAGATGAAAATGCTGCAGATGCTGCAGTCAGTCCAGTCTCATTTAAAATGCCACTTGTTCCGTGGAGTGCACAAAACCCAAACTCCCCAGAGACAGTTGACCGGACAGTTCCTCCGCAGTTGTCTTCCAGTCCTAGAAGTATAGAAAGCGAAGAAAAAACAAGGTAATAAAACTTTGCTTTATTATTATTATTTGCCAATGAATTCATTTTTATAATTGCTCCGTTGCTGCTTTAACTTACATTGAAGATTGAAAATTAAATGAGAATGTTGTGCATATGAATTTTAGAGTCCGACTTTGTCCAAAAACTTCTCCTGAATACCGGTATGACATTAAGGAGAAGAAATGTTCTAAAATAGGAACACAGTCCCATTGTGGGAAAAACATGATTTTCTACAGTTACGACGTCAGTAAAGTGTACGGTCGTTGTGATTGCGACTACAGTGCCACCATTCCTCTGGTATTTCATCCCAAGACAAATAGATGTTATTACGTCTACCAACAGGTACAACTTCCTTCTGAACAATTGTCTCCGTTCTAAACAGAAACAAACATTTTAGTATTGGGTTCCAAAGAATGTAAGAATTGTGATTTAATAATTGAATAGGCTTACTGTGGGAAGAACGAGTGGCTGGAATTAAACAAAAATGCTCATCCCATTTGTAGCGAGAACAAATGTTATGACTTTGGCCGCACTTCCTTCGGACAAAAGCCGTTAGCCTCCCGTGACATCGCCCCGGAATATGTTCCTTACAAAGGGGACGGAGAATGCGTCAAACTTAACCAAGCTTCCAAATTTTGTAACGACAGCCAAGTGATCATGTTTCGTTTACCAAGACAATTTTACTCGAGTTGTTCAAATCCCAAGTTACAATTTAGACTTGTCTCAATAACTGGAACATTAAAGTGCGCCCCGGGAGCCTACATGAGCATCGTTGGCACCTGCCAACCCGATTTTGACTTTGATTTTGATTAAAACCCTTTCTTTCAAATATTGCATTTATAATTTATTTCCCTTATTAGTAGTCAAGGGCGCATTTGTGTGTCGCCTTACAGGGCTTCAGACCCCCTCCACAGATTTCGGTCGGAAAAAACGGTCGGTCGAAGACTGCGGTTGGCGGTGGCGGTTGACAAAAATTCCCAAAAAATAATTTTTGAGCTCCCGAAACCAATTAAATCACCCATTTCAAAATCCTAGTTACGCCCTTGTTTGTAGCAATAAAAAATAGTTTTATTCGTAAGTGAAGGGATGTGTGTGATATTCTCATTACTAATACCGTACTACTTGCTATGCTACTAATTGTACTAATGCTACCATTTTATTCGATTCATCGTAAAATCGTAACATGATAGTAATCCAAAACTGTCTACTTGCATTGTTTTATGAATGAGATATATTATCAATAATGTGTTTTAATAACATGACAAATACTTAGGTACCTATAATATCATGTTTGTCTATGGGGAACTTTTAGGACATTTTACAAATACACAGTAGCAAAGCAAAACGTTAAGTTAGTTACTACGAATAATAAATGTTTCTGTTCAGCTAATTTGTCAATCAGATAGGATTGTGATAAAGTGTATTTACAACTTCACAACAAAATCAACGTGTTGATGACGTTTCTGACTGTAGCTGGTGGAATGAATATGAAGGAATAAATGCAATTAGCATTGAGTTTGAGAGAATTTTTTAGCTTTTCCCAAAGCAGTCCTGTCATCGAATCGAAGACATTATTTACGTTGGCATTGACCCATGCACCACGCAATGAGAAATGACATTTCGCTTTACATTGCATTTTGTGTGTATCGACATGAAAGGAATTTAAACAGTTCAATTACGTTGTACGAACATGCTTTTCATTTGTCACCCACATTTCCAGAAATTGCATTTGTCTGTACTTTGTACATGCAGGTACTTCATTCTTGTCACCTCCAAAGGTCAAACCCATTTCTCATCAACATTTGTCTTCCACACTCAGTACAGAAATGCCCTTTATTCAAGTGTAATTATTATTACTTTTAGTAAACAATCTACTTTCAACAATCCTCTACATAGTTATTATATTGTGGTACTGAATCTACATTAATTACACTTATGTTTGTCTGGATAGCTATAATGTTACAAAATTAAACATTTTTTACTGTGAAAATAATATCACTTTTTTGTAAACAAAAATTAGAAGTATAAATTGTCCAAGTGCTAATTGTAAATAAGGAAGTATGTATATAATAAATCTCATAAATGAACGTATTTTCTTAATCTTAATCATAGCTTGTTAAAATATTTATACTCGAACTTCCTAAAAACAGAAGCAGCAAATTATTGTACTTTGCATAGCCCATAACTTCTCATATAGTATTAGGTGTTTGTACAAACTGATGTATACACCTATGCATTTATGAATGATCAAAGCTGGCAGAGATATAATTTTAATAATGATTATGTGAGTAACGTGTAGCCCAAGGAAGTGTCAAATGAATCAAAGGTCTCTGTTGGCAGTTAAATCACGACTGCTTTTGCAAGAAAAGCCGGAATTGCGAAATAATTTCCTTGAGAATCCATTTTAAACAGCCCATCCAAGGAATCCATCGCATGCCTATCGTATGAGAGCGTCTAGCTCTGTCATCTGCAAATATTCTTGCTCTTTACTATTTCGAATTCCAATGTACACCCAACTTGCTAGTCCATTATTGAGTAAATACCGACAATTCCACGTGTACTACAACGCACTACCTAAATGTTGCATTTTACTTACCACAAATTCGTGTACACTGTATTTACCATTATAATGCTGGTCAACCTAATATTATAAGTATCTCTACATGTACGCAATGTACGGCTATTTAAAGGCTTAGAGCTCCCCTGTCTACGTTTTTATTTACTAACAATGTGACTGACTTATAAGCCAAAACAACAACATTGATAGAAGTTGTTACACCTCTTGTTGTGAATACTGAGGGTAATTGATGAATAATAAAAAGATGATATGCAAAGGTGAGTGAGTCAGAGAGCCATGCAGAACACGAAGGAGCCAGCCAAGATGCAATTCTGTGGGGCACTAACGAAGCAGAGTAACTCAGTGAAGCAGAGTAACAGCGAAGTCAGTGAAGCACACGCAGAGGTTATAGTTTAATAATAACGTTTGTACAGTTAGCTTGCTGCAAGATGGCAAACGATGGAGATTATGTGAGATGATTGTAAATTGCAATATAATATATGACATGGTGGCGCAGGGAACGTTTGCATTGGCAACTGCTGCTCTATCTCTTCTCTGTACACTCTAGACTCTTCTCTGTAGCGCAGTGGAAGGAAAACGAATTTGAATGTGATGAATGGAAATAGAAGTCTCCATTCATTCTGGGAGTATTATATGCGAATTATATGTATTATTACAGTTATAATATCTGCAAAGTGGCAATAATTCAGTTGTTAAGTATACAGGAGGCTACGATGGCCTACCCCTGCAATGCATGTCATGTTTAATTGAAGACAGCATGAAAACATCCACCTTGGCAGAAACTGAAAGGAAAACCCATGGAAATGGAAACGTATTATGTGCAGTTGTTTGTTTGGAGTTGTTGTGCTTACGTAATTACTGGCTGTGAGGATTGTGCAGAGCCAAGTGAAGTGCAACCACGCTACCTCTATTAATTCAATCCACTTGACTTGATTTGACTGGCTAATTAGAAGTAACTCGTTGGTTAGCCCAACTCTTCATCTTGACGTTTGTACTGTGCAGTCGTTGTGCGTGTACTTGAAATGAATCCTTTAAAATCTCCTTAAACTCAACCAACATCAAACAATCGCTTCACTTCCAATTAGCAGCCGCTACACACAACAACCTCTTCTTCCATTTATTTGTCAAAGTCATATTCAGCATAATATTCCACTTCATTCAGACTCCCTCCACAAAGCAACTCTCCCAACCCATCCACACAACATCCACACAACATCCACACAACATGCAGCTTTTTCATTTTACTTTGTGTTCCGTTTTCATTCTCATTTCTTTTCCAAGTTCACATTTAATTTCTGTGCGCTTTGCATACCAAAATGTTTTACTCAGTGCTCCAACACGTAAACCACACAGCAGTAGCAATGATACGGTAATAATTGAATCCAACTTATCAACCGCAAGAGATACTTTAATTCACAGTGCAGCATCTGACTCCAATTCTTCCTCAGAGGACGAATTTCTAGAAGACCATGTGTTGGTGGCCAATCAGGAACGGAACGGTCCGGAACAATTAGTAAGGTAAGTCGTACCAAAAATAATCTGTTGAAGAAACTAAAGAAAATTGAAAGTGGAACTATAGACTGACTGAATATCTGATTTGCATTTGTCTACAATTGCGTAGCATAAACAAGTTCCTTTTTCAAGCTTAAGTAATGGTCGAAATTCCTGAAGGATCTACAAGCTGTAGCTTCTAAGGACAATTCATTGATCGTACAACCTTGAATGTTGAATGACGTTTCATTTTCCTTTCCGACTTTGCAGAAATCTGTTATGTGGAAGTAATGGAAATTCCAGGGACAGTTTAATTTCGGTGCGCTATGATCTCCGTGCTGGTGTATGTGCAGAAATTGGGAAACAAGAACATTGCGGTCAAAATATGATCTTCAGAGAGGAAATCGATAGTCCTGCTTATGGATTTTGTGATTGCGATTTCGAAGAAAATACCACGCCACTTGTGTTTCATCCCAAATCAGCAAGTTGCTACTACGTCTACACTCAGGTAAAATATTCTGTCAACCACTAAACGCACAAGCCAATCTATGGACCACTCTCTATTCAATACTTTCCTTCCAATACTCCTCCCAGAAATATTTCAGTTCCTCTCATGAAAAATAATCAGTCAAAGGAGTGCAGTGAAGTGTGTGTCGATATACTTGCACAGCTACACACAGACAGATTTCTTTGTCTGCAAACAATAGAAGTATATTTTATTCCTTCCATTATGATAATCCTACGTATGCATTCGTAATCTTCTTATTTTGTATTGAAATGTTTTCTTTTCTCTAGGCCTACTGTCGTCCCGGAGAATGGTTGGTTTTCAATCGACAAGCAAAGAAAGCCATATGTGAGTCTAACAAATGTAAAAATATCGCAAGTGAATCTCCAATCCAATCAGCGCGTAAAGTTTCCATAACGTCAAAGCAAAGTTCGGATTTACCCGTGTGGGTTCCTGTAAATGGCAACGGTAGCTGTGCCCGTTTGAATGGAAAGTCTGACAAGTGCAACGAAGATGAAGTGGTTGGCTTCGCCGTAAATGCAATTGTTCCTCGATGTGTCATTCCCGAAGAACAAGGCTCACTCTTCAGACGATTCGATATTCTCCCAAACCCCTGTCCCTTCGGAAGTTACTACAGCATCATCGGAAGATGCCAACCAGATTGGGACTTTTAATCTTTCAATTAAAAATCAACACTTCATCTTCTCTCTCATCTCTCTCCAATCATTTTTATGAATTTCGTGATATTAATTTTGTTCGTAATATGTAAGTTAAATTATTCCACTATAATTTATGAAAGTATCTTGTATACACCACATTCAAAAAACTTAAAATAATAAATAAATAATGATATTTCATGGTATACCTTGGGAAAAGTCTGTTGACAGAGACTGCTATCTCCTTCATTTCTCTGCATACCTAAGCTTATTAATTACAGGTTCATACTTGTTAGAATAAAGTATATTACATTAAAGTACTACCAGCAAAAAGTATAGGTGTGCATTTCGCATACTGTGCCAGATGAAAGGAATCTGACGGGGAAAATTAATATCGTTAATGAAGTAGTTCCAACGCCAATTCATTAACTTGCAGAAGCAAGGTTGTTGCAAAGTTTACGTATGGGAACATAAAAGCCTCCGATGGAGAATCGTTCCATTAGTAAACTCGCAGCAGGTTGCTTCAGCTGCTCTATTCACCAGGGAATATTTTCTAACTTCGTCCATCTTTCTTTCACAAAATATTTACTAAAACCTTCACTCATTGATTGTCCACGAAGACTGAGATGGTGGCTACTACGCATACTACGCAAATTCTAGAGACGAAGTAAAAAAAGTACCACGCTGTTATATTCCTTTGTCTCATCTGATCACAGTTTTCTTCACAAACCACATGCATTTTCACGCAAAATAATAATAACTCTTCGGTATAATGTGCACTTAGCAATTCTTATTCTCCGCTATAACAACAAAAGTGGTTTTCAAGGATTCATCAATGCATATTGCACAGTTATGTAGCTGACAACTTTGAAATTATAATCAACTTGCTTTCATATGGCCTGCTGTGAAAAATTGATGAAGTCGGACTAATACACTGCGTGTTCTTCGTGTGATAACGAAAATAGGAGAAACATTTTATAAAGGAAGACATTATAAGATGCAAAGAAGGGCATGTTATCAATTCCTTGCTCCTACTAAACTATACAGCAGCACTGCATGCAGCGATGCATGTAAAAGGCATCCACCTTAGATACACAACAACGCAGCTTTAAATGAGTCTTCCTTCCTATTCAATTCCCTAGACTGATATAGGCCAACAAAAATATTCCAAAGACTGACACAATACTCAACACGTAAACATCAACTTAACATACTTTCACACTCCCATCCTAACAGTGAAGTGTTGTCGCATAGCAAGCAAATCATCACAACGTAAAAAGGGCCATAAAATGAGTGAATGGAAATGACATTAAAAGTAAGAATGTGGAAACTATTTTCCTAGAGCAACATTTGACACGAAATCGATTCTTTACATTACAGATACACACAAACTCGACAAACTTATTCATTTTGTTCCCACATTTCAAATTATCCGACTTCTCATTCCATCTCATGCTTGTCCAAATATTTTGGAACACAATTTTATGCCTATTCTGTATTTTTAAACGAGCAAGTATTCCAGATATATATTTTGTCTGTATCACACACACAGAACCTTTGCAAAGAGCTTTGTAGCTTTGTTCTGGACAGAAAACCCTTTCAGAGTGATATTCGATAGCTGCAGCTACCTCCCCCTACGGAATAAGTGGTTTATTTTCCCATTCATTTTCATACTCCGTTTTGGGAA